>OY720030.1:17530605-17624801 GCA_963082485.1 Eudonia mercurella | reverse complement strand
AAGTTAACATTGCCACATGAAAATTGTTATTTTAAATGCATATCCTTGGCTACGTCGGTCGCTAATGAATCGTATGATAAGTATAAATTGCCGCAGGAAAATTGTTTTTTTTTTTTTTTGTAAATGTGTATATCCGGCTACGTCGTCCGCTGTAAAGCCCGACGTTTGAGCGCTCAAAGCGTCTAATAGCACTGTTACGCCTCAAGATGGCAGTCACGCGAAGAGAAGAATGGGGCTGAACAGGGAGCAAATGGAGGCGATGAACCTAGTGTCGCTGCCCGGCGCCGGCGCGGGCGCGCGCTCGCGGCCCACGCAGCTCAGCCTGGCGCCCGCCGCCGCGGGGTCGACGCCCTCGCCCACCCCCAGCACGCCCGCCGACTCAGGTCCCGACCCCCGATGCGCGCCCAAACAGCGCTTCTTTGGAATGCAAGCTCTATATATACCCCTTGCGGCACGGCGAGATGTTACGTCTTTTGTTTCGAACGTTGAAAGTTCTAGATTCAAATTTAATGAGAAGTTTTTTAGTATTTATAACTGACTGTCTTTTGTTGCTGTCGAGTTGTCGAAACACAGATTCGAATAATGAAAAGTTGTGTTTTGCTTGACTTTTGTTGCTGTCTTAAGTTTTCAAAACTTATGAAATGAAATTAGATTCGATTAACGACAAGTTGTGTTTTGTTTGATACACTTTTTACTGGTTGTCTTTTGATACTGTCAACATTACACTCATCCGATGGAAGAACGAGTGACGGTGATTTATTATTATAACGAAAACTAAATACTTTTTTTTTGCTTATAGTATTTTTTCATTATGAATAATAAACAAAACACGGTTGATACGTAGTCTGTTGTAACTTTATTGCTTTAAAAAATCGCATATTTTTTAACGATATCAAAATTGACTTAACATCTCGCCATGTTATAATGAAGCTTCAAGTAAATGTCAGTGCAATACAGACGTTTATTTGGAGTGCAAGCGAGGTAGCGATGTGGATCTAACCTATCTTCTCTGTCATTATTAACGGAATGCCATGTGTGTGCTTCTAGGTGTGCTACTAACGCGGACTAACCGTCGTGATCATTCGGTGTCTAATATACTAATCGATGGGAAGTAATTAATTAATAGTAGGTGGTAACCGATTTGTTGTTTCTACAGGTTTTGCTGACGATTCGGTAACGAGAAGATACAAGAAGGATGCTCAACTCGGTGGTCAGTACAGTTTTCTTAGCAATATGTTCATCGTCATCAATACATTATATTGCGCAATGTCTTGCTTATTTACATCCAATCGTGTAATGCGGATCGATCCAATAAGGGTTGGTGAATTCTCAATGACTTATCATTGGTCCATGATGTACCTTTGTATATCCGCTAGAGGAGCTGTTAGAGATTCTATACTAATTCAAAATATAAAACTAAACTATCTATGAATGTTAATTTATATTCTAGTGCATTCAAATCTGAAAACACGATGATGATAGCAGAGCATTGAAGGAGTTTAGATAAACGTCTTATTTTGCTTGAATCAAAAAGTAATTGACAGTGTTTGTCAAAAGAATAAAACTTTTTTTCTTAAACCGGTTCTCTGACTCGCTGGTATGCGATATGCATAAGGCACATGTACAGTCACGAGCATTAACATTTAAACAATGTAACTCTTAATACAATGGAATAAGTTTCAAAACTAGTTAAAAGTGTCATGTTTTTTTTTTATTAAACAACATCACATACGTTGTTCTGATCCCAAGTAAGTAGTTAAAGCACTCGTATTATGGAAATCAGAATCAACGACGGTACCACAACCACCCAGACCTGACACAATACCGAAAAGTTCGTTTTCGATATTGATCCGACTGGGAATCGAACCCAGGACCTCAGAGTTAGCGCCGCCGACCAGCCTGCAAGTCACTCGACTACGGAGGTCGGAGGTCGTCCGTTAATGCTCGTGAGTGTACACATGAACTGATTTAAGCATTGTTATAAATTTTGTAAGCGAACCTGTTAAAAACTTAGATAATATTGATCACGATTATCTTAACCTGTTAATGCTGACTGATTGAACATATGTATAAAAAAATGTTAATTATTTTCAAGCAGAGGAAGAGCGGGCGATGCGCCGGGTGTCGTACCTCAAGGCGACGTGGGGCGACCGCCTGCACCTGGACGGCGACGTCGAGCCCGACGCGGAGCACCACGGCCTCAGGAGGTATACACGAACCGCATATCACTCTTATGATGTTGTTCACATCACTATTATGAAGTCCGTAAAATTCCCAACACTCACAGTCATCAGACAGATTAGTGCCGACAATCGGGGCCAATTTTTTTGTCGGTGAAAATGAAACGTATATAGTTCTATGTTGCAACGCAAACGTCTTACAAAAAGTCGGTCACACAATAGGTAATAAAACCTCGGTCGGTCCGATTATCGGTCCTACAAAAAGACGTGTTTTATTTACCTCAATTCTGCCTATTTTGTTGACATTTTTGTTATGAAGTCATTTAAATCTCAGCCACAGTCATCAGACAGCTTAGACGTGAGGGTGTCAGTCCGAGTTTTATTTACTAAACGATCGAGTTAAGGTTAACAACAATTGAAGGATCGACATCTAGTGATACAATTTTGAAACTTAAGTCACTACTATATGGCACTAGATGGCGCTGCTCCGATCACAAACTTACAGTTTTGTTTTTTAAAATCGAAGAGTAGGCAAATGACTCCGTTCTTCCTGATGTTGAGTACAGTAAAATCTCTTTATTCGCGGGGTATATGTTCCATAAATATGCCGCGAATACAGAAACCGTGAATACAGAATGGTAATTTATATGGGTTTATAGGGGATACGTGCCTAGGTGCCAAAATAAAAAACACAAATATATAAGAAAATCAATTTTATTGATGTTATTGAACATTTTGATTAATCATTATCCTCGGGCTTAGGCAATGGTTTGAAGAAGCCTCTTAAAATTAAGACTTCGTTCCATAGATGGATCAATGTTCACAAAGAAATCGCAAAGCTCATTTGCCATTCTTAAACCTTCACTAAGATTTTTCAGAGTAAATGTCACATTTTCAGTGCTAGTGGAAGCCTCTTTTTCAATGAATTTGAACAAATGAAATTTTAGATCCGCGAATAAAGAAATTTTTTGCCGCGAATAAAGAAATTGGGTTGCATTTTTTTAATCCGCGAATAGTGAAAACGCGAATGACGGAAGCGCGAATAGGGAGCTTTTACTGTATAACCTGAGTCCAGAGACGAAGACAGCTAGTGGAGTAGAATTATGCCGCACTAACCGTCCTCCAATGTTGTAGGAAAGAGGAAATACGTGTTAACTAGCTTTAACTCGACCAAATAGTGAAAAAACTCGAATTATGCTTTTAGACGTAAGGTGCAGTACAATAGCCTATCTGGTTGACAGGATTAGTAATAATATCAAAGGAATATTCATAGTGATTTTATTATTGCATAAACTTGACATCACTTTATTGATATTTTCATATACCAGTAGATTTTTGAGTAGCCATTTTTTATCCGATAATGAATAACAATATTTTGTACAATAACATTTTGTTTACATCTGTTTATCCAATTTACATAGAATGTCGTAGATAGATAATATTTTTGAATTGCCCTTGCCCTTTTAGTTTGTAAGTAACCGTGATTTCTCTTTAGATGTGGGTCTAACATGATACAAGGTGATTGGTAATTCAATCCATTACTAATTCATGTGTAAATTGGTTGGTAAAACTAATTAATATGTGACTAAAGTTGGGTTTTGGGTAATGGATACAGTATGCATCGCAAGTGGCGCCCCCCTCGGTTCACCGACGACATTACGCCGCTGCTACGAATATTCGACCCCCACGCGGTCCTGCCGATGCGGTACGTCGCATGACGACGCAGTTGCGCTGCTGACCAATAGATGGCGCTTACTACAATGTGTGCGATAGTTTTCGAAGTTGCAATAATAGATGGCGCTAGTGTAGCATTGTACGGTGACCCGTAGCCAAAAAACAAATGAGTATTGACTGTAGATGGTGTTCAATACATGAAACTGAGATGTTGATGCACGCCATTTGCCTTAGTATAATAATAATGAACACTATCGAGTGGCTTAAAAACTTAACCGGTACTTTAATAAGTAGGTATTGAATTAAACGAAAATCAATCCAAAGAAGTCTAGCGAGGCTACGATTGATTATAAAACTAAAATTATGTGTGTCTGAAAGCAGCTTTATTAATTAGGTATAAAATTAAAAATTGAAGACGTTGAAACACAGACAAAAGTAACTTGAGTTACCAACATGGCGTGTGGTTTGCATGTGATACTTGTTTCGATGTTGCATGAAAGGAATGTCTCTAATAACTCATTAATGTATGTTAATCTAATGTATGTTCGGCATGCTTTATTCTGGTTGTTTGTTGTGATATATTAGGTGTCAGAGGTAAGATAAGGCCTAGAATAGTTTCCTTAATGTGATTTATGTCTTAGCTCTTATTAGCTTTTAATTTAAGTGTAGTGTATAATAATATGTATATTGTGCCTTAATGTACAATGTTTATTAAACGTATTTCAAATTACATAACTATATAACTATACCGAATATTATAGTACCTACCTTGTGTTTACAGCTTTGTCATCACAGTAAAACTATATCTATACTACCCACAATGAAAGCTCGAGCGCAAAATATTGAGTTTGACATTCGCGTATCCGAGAGCTAAGTGGTAACGGTTGTTCAACAATGAACGTAAAGCGCCATTCATTACAAATTTAGAGTTTGTTTTTTGACTAACACAACCGAACTCGCGCTTTCATTGTTGAATAATGATTATAATGCAACTGTTTAATATGTCGACATATACAGGGCTGTTTGTAAAATATTAATAACCTCTTTACCTCGTTATTTACGAACCACCTGTACTACTTTTGTTCTAAGACTTAATACAGACACAAAAAAAAAATTTATACAAAAGTTCAGCAATTGTTTTGCCAATGTATTTAATTTCCCAAAGTCGTAAGACAAATGTGTTTCAGGATGGTGCATAGAACTTTTGATTAATAGATTATTAACGTTTAACGAACAACTCTGTATAATATATTATGTTTTTGCTAATGCATCTTATTTTGCATATATAGCTCGGAGAAGAAGGGTGAAGAGGTACCGGAGCCGATGCCCTCGGAAGGAGACGTGCAAGGCAACGTACAGGTCAAGATGGTGGTCAGCAATGGAAAGGTACGGAGCCAGATTTGACAACCCTATGCCGGCCGCAATTTGAACGCGTTTTCTTTCCAACGTTGGATGCGTGGACTTTCGTTTCGCACGTGTTCGTACGAATCAAAGTGCGGCTGGCCTTAGCACTAAATTATGCGTGTAGTATATTTATATGATTAAGAAATACACGTCTTCCCTTTTATTTATTATAAGTGACATTAGTACATTGTTAATTACTTACTCGTGTCAACGGTGTAAATATTTGTAAACGCATATTTAATTATTTATTATGGTAGATAATGCCAAAAAATGTGAGCGATTACGAATACGACTATATCAAAAGAAAAAAAGGACCAAGGAACACTTAATATGTTATAAGTAGATTTTTTTGCTGATTTTGTGTTTCCACCAATATTTATTAAGTCATCGTGACTCATCACCAGCTCATTAAATATCCCCAATGCTATGCACGAGCCTTCCTTATAGATGGAAACAAACACCACAGGGACAACGGGTCATAAACCACCACGCGGGCTCAGTACGGATTGGTAATTGTTAACGACTACTAAGTCAGCCTCTTTTTAAACTGTCATTGTCACTTATATTAGAATAAATATTATTAACGGTATTATTACCATGTTTTTTGTTGTGTTTGAGTATCCGATATTTCGCGCCATGATCACGGATGTACTGAAGTTATTGCGAGTGGGTGATTATGAGCAGACAAAACGATCTACCCTCTTCCTTAGTCGTTTTTTGCGCTCGACACTCGTAGCATTGTCACCTAAGTCACTATTCACTCGAACTTGTTCTCGACACACTACACTGTATCAATCAGATCGTAAAACGGCACTTTTGTTCTTTTTTTTTTGTGTGCCGAAATATCGGATACTCAAACACAACAAAAAACATGGTAATAACCCCGTTAATAGTATTTATTCTAAATCAACCTCGATCATCGGCTTTACGTGCCTTCCGAAATTCAGAAGACTGATATTTTTTTGGTTACCCATCCGATAACCGGCCTTTGCGAAAGTTGCTTAGCTTCAGCAATCGCGGACCGTGCGCGTTTACCATTGCGCCATCGAGCTAAAGTAATAACAGCATGTTTTTGTTGTCAGCGAGCCAGCGACCGGTCGTGGAAGCAGGTGTGGGGCATGCTGCATGGCACCAAGCTGTATCTCTACAGGCACCACCCCAGTCAGGTCAGTCCAGTGTTAGTTTATTGTCTAATTGATAAAAAAAAAAATTATTATTATAAGTGTACCGCCACATACTAAAATGCTGATCAGTTCAACTTTCACTGGTCTTGCGTATCCCTTCTTTCCTGAAATGAAACACTATATTATATGGATTAAATAAAGTTGATTTAACATTATTATCTTAGATGTTAAACCATTCGTGGTCACAAAGAGTGCCATGTTTTTTTCAGCATGTTCATTAATATAGTTTAATATACTATTTATTATTTACAAACAAAGAAAATTACAAGTAAATTAAACTAGGTACTTAAAATCAAACTTATAAAAACGAAAATATGATTTTTATGTACTATAGGCGATTTGAATATTAGGTCCTTACCTATGAAATTGGTGTTTAGTATGTTTTTTATAAAATTATATTTTTCATACTAACGTTTTTTCAATTTTATTAGCATCTACTTAGGTTAATACCTACTATAAAAAATGTAGGGCAGTGTGTTTGTTTCACTAGCTAAATATAGCAGACCCTAAAAAAATACAAGTACCTTCAAAGCTACAATGAAAAAAAAGGTCAATTCACTAACAAAAAAAGAAGTCAATGTTAAAAAAATATTAAGCAATAAAGACACAAAATCATTGTTATTACTGAAGCCTAACTTATATAGTCTTAATTAAATGTGTATGATAATATTAACAACGGTATTGAGTTTCAAAAGTAATACACCTATTAATGAGTAAGAAAAAAACGTCAATTTCATAGGTAAACCCAATATATGCGTACCACATATAAATCTTTTGAATTCCTTTTTTTATGGATCACTTAACAATCATTCATTTAAGAAACCCTTTTGACTTTCCCGGAGATTGCATACACAAAACGTCCACGCTCCTATAGTCTATACGCACCTACTTCGTGAATACCTACCGTATCAAAACAAATTGCACCAACTCGTGCCTTCCGACCTTCGCGTGCGAGATCCATCCAATTTGTACACGCCTTAGTTCCCGGCCGCGATCAATGGCGCCGAGGCCTGAGAGCGCGGACTTTGCCGAGCGCAAATATTTTGGTGCTCTAAAGCTGATGGAATATTGTTGTGCGGTATATTCCAGGTAAATATAGCATCTTGTTTTTTTATACATTGTTCACAGACAGTGTGGACAGTGCGCCGTTAAAAATTAAATGTTATTACGTTCATTAGTGCGTTGGAGAATTGAGGCTCGTGTGACGCACGGTGTGTTGATATCCTACAATCTTTCTCGATTTGGTTGGATGCGTTTAATATAACTTGGACTTTAAGTGCCAAGGCTTTCCCGCAGATACTGTCTCCTCTTGTGGAAATTAACTAAAAACTATTTAAGAGTAACTATAACTGTAACTATTTTAGAACCCTCTTTTATGAGACTCATATTAAATTAAAGATGAAACTAACTAAAACTTGTACCCAAATGCGTCTTTAACTCGTGACCCCAAAGTAGTAAATAAATTGGATAATTTGTTTTATTCCAGACACCACTTACTATATAAAATGAATTTAACTTTAAACTCCTTAGAGTTACTGAATCATCATCATCATCATCATCATCATCATCATCATCATCATCATCATCATCATCATCACCATCATCATCATCATCATCAGCTCATTTTATGTCCCCATGTTTTATGGATAACGCGCCATAAACCACCACGCGGGCCCAGTGCGGTGGTTGTTAACGACTGCTAATGCAACCGAGAGCAAAGGCTTAACGTGCCTTCGAAGCACGCAGGAGCTCGAGATGATAAATTTTTGGTCACCCATCCGATGACCGGCCTTTGCGATAGTTGTTTAGCGTCAGCAATCGCAGACCGAGCGGCTTAACCCCAGCGCCATCGAGCTCTTTTTCTTAGAGTTACTGAATAGTATAGGTAATAAAATTGGTTATGATAGTATGAGAACTATAAACATTCATTCATTTAGTAAACACCATAAACTAAAAATGCCATGACAACTTAACGACAATAAAAAAAACAATTTTAATCACTACATTTATATCAACGGTATCTCAATTAAAGCGCTCGTATCTCAATTAAAAACTTATTTGTGTCGTCGTGCACGTCTCAATAATTGGCCAGCGATCCATAACAACAATGTTCTCTAAATTCAAGAGTCGCCCTGATGATCTGTTGATAACGAGTCACTTCCTATCGCGCGCACCTGGCCTGCGCACGCGCCGCTCACCAGGGTAACCATGTACCTATTGATAAAATCGGGATACTGTAAGATATATTTTCAAAAGTCTAAGTACTCATTTCATTAATCAAATAAACTTAATTGATAATAATGAGTTTTAAAGCCTGATAGAAAGCGGCCACCGTATATAACATTAAAGGTAAACTTGCGCGTAGCCGACAGACGTTAAAGCTTCAGTTCGTATATCTGTATGCCTTATAATTTCACCAGAAACTTTAATCAAACCTAAACACAGCTATGTAAAGTGGCAGAAAAAGTAATTAGGGTTTTCGCTATCTAGATGGATTCTGGGCACAATTCTACCTCCCAGGAAGACAATCGGTTCTTGAGACTTTAAATATATTTTTTTAAATATTAAACCTTGTAGCGTCAGACATCATGTGACAAGACGCTGCTACAAGCTTAATATTTCAACGATTCAGAGGGCCTACTACGAACCACGTTCGACGTGTTGCCTCCCTGTCACACTTACGCACGAATTTACAAGTGCGACAGAGAGGCAACATGCCGAACGTGGTTCGTGGTAGGGCCTCAGATTCCATGACAGTTATTTCGTATTCGTGTCCTATATTGACATTATTGATGATTGTCAACCCGCCCGCACCTCGCCGGCCAACCGACCGCGTCCAACGGCTCGTATCGCACCCGACCGTGCCTTACAGCTGCTCTATCTGTCTCTCCCATTAACATATGTATGTGTCAGAGCATACTTTACAAGCCATTAACATAATATGGGGGATATATTGTTTTTCAATTGAATTGTATTTCTTTATGTGTGTCGTTACCATCGCTGCTGAATGTACATAACTGTCGTCAATCGTCAGTCGCATTGACGATTCAGACAATGAACCGCAGGGCTGATTGACTAGGTTTCCTTAATAGTTCTAGAAAACTTTTTGTACGTAACTTTATTAGCTATAATATTGTAACTAACAAACTAATAATCTCTAAATGAATACAGTTGCTTACTCACACACTGACTCAATCCAATGGACAAATAAAAATCATTGATTAATTCTTATGAAAAATATTAATCAAAGATCGACCGCTTTCCGATGCGGGCGTCAATAGTGCATGCCACCTGTAGGTCATTTAAAAGCTTTGCGCGAGCTTGAGCACCGCAAATATACGCACATGAAGAAAAATCAATGAATGCAAGCAACAATACACACAAATCCGATAAAAATCTTCGTGTCAAAGCTTCCAAAAGTAACTTATAAAAGCTTAAGCACCCGCGCCCTCGATCCGATCTGAACCCCTCGTAGAATCTAGTAACGCACGGGGACAAGCACTACTGCGTGATGCCGTTCCCTCTAGAAAACTTCCGAAGGTGCTTCGTTTCACACGGTTTAAGGAACCCTTTAAGTTTCTGCCGCCCGGCGCCCCCCATAAAAGCCCGGTGAAGCTGAAAATGCCGATTGAGGCAATCAGCGAACACTCCAAAAAAAATTCCCGCGCTTCAATCATCACGCACTAGCCGTCAGAAGTCGACGCGGTCGCGAAGGCTGTTGCGCACGTCACCACGCATCGCAAGGGCCGCATGCGCCATTAACGCGGAAAGTGAAATATTTCGGGAAGCGCTGACCTTTGTCAAAGTACCGCCTAAATGCCGCTGCTAAATGCAAAGCAAGTGTCTATGGTAGGAAGAGATTTTACTATATTCTTGATAGAATTATTAGGTTCGGTAAACCAAATGCCTACGGTAGGAAAATTTTTTACTACAATCTTAAAATGAACAGTGGATAACGCATATGCGCGTACCACGTGCGAGGAAGCACGTGGTTATGTGGGGCTCTCCCCTTAGCTCCCGCCTCTCTGTCTAGGTCCGAAGACCTCGACAGAAATTAGGAAGAAGAGAGGGGGGGGCAACTAAAATCACTGTACTTTCATTTAAACATTGTTGCTCGGGCAAGCCGTGACCATCCGTCAGGCATTCAGCCCAGGGTTGTTTCTCTATGTCATAGGGAGTAGGATGCTCAGTTAACTTAATACTTTTCTTCGTTTTATTGTTACATTATATGTATAGATAATAGGTCAATAATTGATAGATCTATTCCCGTTCTTAATCCTGGTGTTTAGAGCCAATAAAAACAGAGCCGTAGTGATAGTGATTAGAATGTTGGTCGCATGGAGATCCGATTAATGAGTCGCTATTATATTTTAGAACTAATTTTTTTTTGGAATGGCGGCGATATAATGTCTTAAAATTAAATAGATCAACTAAGAGATTCTAAATAATCGGTCCTTATAACAAATCAAATTAAGCATCATCATCAGCTCATTTATGTCCCCACTGCTGGGGCACGAGCCTTCCCTATGGATGGATAGGGAGAACGGGCCATGAACCACCACGCAGGCCCAGTGCGGATTGGTGGTTGTTAACGACTGCTAATGCAGCCGGGACCAACGGCTTAACGTGCCTTCCGAAGCACGGAGGAGCTCGAGATGATAAATTTTTGGTCACCCATCCGATGACCGGCCTTTGCGAAAGTTGCTTAACCTCAGCACTCGCAGACCGGGCACGTTAACCACTGCGCCATCGAGCTCCTCAAATCAAATTAAATCAAATCAAATCAAATTAATATCTTGTTCTAAATGGATTATGGGTGGTACAGTTACTAAATTACTCAATCATCGTTAGGGCTCTTAAATCCTTAGCATTAATGAAGCACTCCGACTAAACGTACACTGACATGTGTACATCCCAGTTAAATGTCATAACGATGAATTAAACAAAACAGGGCGAGTGCCACCGTACCACTAACGCGGCGCACCGTTAAGTTACCGCTTTACGGCCAATTACGGGGCGTCTGACAACTGGCAAACGCATTTAGACTGTTGCGCAACGTAACGCTAAATAATTATGATGCACGCTAAATATATACATTTTATGATAAAGTGCCTTGAAGGAACGCGACTTCGTTATTTTCGCACGCGAATTAAGGTTTATTTACATAATAGATGGTGCGTTGAAAATGTATTTCTTTCAACATAATGTGATACAATTTTTGTAGATTTTTCGTTGGGTGCGGGCAAGGTCTTGGCACTGTCACCGTATTGGTGTAAAGAAGGCCAAAGAAGGCATAGGAGGGTCATGAACCCTAGGTTACGATAAAACCCTGGTAGTTTTCTAGCGGTCTCGATTTCGACCGGCAAACCATAGGCACATAAAATTTACGAAGAGACGCCTGAAAAAGCTAATGTTCGAAACATATTTCAACGATTTATAGTAAGTTATATATCCATAATTAAGACCAAATATTTAGAGCGCGCCACTGCAATGCTGTTATTGATGCCTACCAGGGACAGCATATCAAGAGTAATCTCAACCCTATTAATAACATTATAAGAACTTTACTTTTAATTAACTAAACTACTTTTATTTAATTTAAAAATTATATTAAATTATAAATTCTAAATTATTAAATAACTAAATTGTTTTAGGTTTTTTTTATTTTTCTTTATGTAGAATATGAATATTATAATTCTGGCTTTACTCTGTTTTGCATTAACTGTGTACTTGATAAATTTTGTCAGTAATTTGTGGATAACGCAGCTGGTGCAACCAGTAATTAAGTCAGTAATTAAGTTATATTAAGCTAGGTAGTAAGAAAACGGTGTAATTGTTTGTTGTCGTTAATAAAGAGAAAAATAAAACTTTGGTTCTGTTCTAGAAACGTCAACCGCGACCTGTCGTTAATCGTACACAAGTATATTTCATTTACCACCGAACGATACTGAGTTCTGACTTACTTCACCGCTACCTACAGATCAGTGCAATAAAATGGAACACGCTCCAACAAATCCCAATATTCTATTTAACAGCCCCTATGTCATGCTCCTATTGGCGAAGTAATAAAGGTTGAAATGCAGTAACGTTTTCACTTTCACGGAAGACATTCCGCCGGAGAAATGGATTTAGACATTCTGAGAAGAGCAGCGATGATATTTCGTTGGTTTATTAATACAAATACACGGCTCAGTTACGGAAAACCGGTGTTGTGTCAAAAGTATTTACCGGCTTACGTATCTACGTAGGTTTTCCACTAATAAGAGAAGAGCATAGTGTTGAACCTCGAATTTGTAGTATATTTAATAAACATCACAATAAATCAAAGCAAATGCTTTGTGTTGATGTTAGGCATGATCATGAACTTGAGGAAAACTTTTTCGTGGAAAATGCTATCCGTTTTCGAGCCAAGATAATAATTTACTGTTAACATCGCTGACAAATGAGCATCGGCCACTTCTAAGCTCACCTCTAAAATTACGAAAATTTAAATTTCGTAAGTAATATAAAT
The DNA here is from genome assembly GCA_963082485.1 of Eudonia mercurella. Classification (NCBI taxonomy): domain Eukaryota; kingdom Metazoa; phylum Arthropoda; class Insecta; order Lepidoptera; family Crambidae; genus Eudonia; species Eudonia mercurella. The sequence continues at coordinate 17,611,848 of OY720030.1, read as the reverse complement.
ATTTTATAGTAGTTATCGGAAGAACAAAATATTTTTTTTTTTTTTGTATTATTTTCGTTTTGAATATAAAACGAAATAAAGAAATACAATAGGTCGCTATAAATTTGCACATTATTAACGTAGCAGTTGACAATGTTATGTTTGTAGCATTGTTGTGTTCCGGCAGCTAGAGATAAGATAGCCAGTGCTTCAGTAGTTGAGGATTCCGGGTGAAGTGCGACCTTCGGCCTTATCGTGACTTTTGTAAAAAAAAAATATTTCTAGGGCAAGCCTTTAGTTTGTTCGACCATTTTACAACGTACGGCTTTAGGTTTCGCAAATTATTTGTAAACAATAATAATTAGGTATCGCGAAGCATCTCTGCAGCGTACACATGGTTGCAAAATAACTTGCCGCCTATTGCACTACACTGCCTTGCACTGGTATTTTAAATGGCGATGTAACTTTACCAATTAAGTACCTTTGTTGGTGTAACGAATACTTTAGTTAATTATTTTTTCTTTTGCAACGGCAGCAATGTTACGATGACAATTTTTGTTATCAAAATTTTAAGCGGATTCAATTCTAGTTAAATAAGATTATTTTTACGAATTTCTTCTTTTCAGGTATAGATAGCATCAAATTACTAATGCAATCAAATAACTAACCGTGTACTTTAAAATACTAACAGCAGTTGCAATGATTTAAGTATTTTCCATCAAATCTACATAGTAAAAGTTATTATTTGGAATTTACTTAATTAAATACATATTTATGAAGTAACACCCCACTTAAGAAACTGCATTTCAAATAAACAGTTCAATGACAAGAGTCCCTATTCTGGATATGACCTTGGATGTTGCCGAGAAATCGTTTCAGCCATTTATCTGCTGCATCAATTAGAATAGAATAAATATCTTATATTTACTCAGGCATTTTTTAGTAATTATACTACCCGAAGTATCCAAACAAATGCCGGTAAAACATATCTGAAAACGGTAACGAGAGATTAAGTTGTAGTATCTGCAAAAAAATAGTTTAACGTAGGCATTGCTGCCTGCGGTTAAAATCTCCCTATATTACTACAGACTACGAGTTACATTTGTTTGTTATCCTGTTTATAACTTGACATAGTCCTCAATCTGATATCAACTTAGGATAAGATATCCGTCACGTTTAAGTTTTACATTTTATAAATTGTTTTTTTTTGTTGATTCTTTGTATCTATTAGGTTAAATTCATATTCAAAAACATTCAAAGTTCTAATTTCTAAATCATTTATTCAGTTTAGGCTACAAATTAGCTCTTATGAATGTTACTATGCCATCATTGGTTCGTATATCTACAAAGGGAAGCGTTAATAACCATGTAACATTATCGACCATTCAAAAATACTGTTTTACACCTACTGAACACTGTCGTAAATCATTCCTTCGGAATAAGGGCGCCATATTGATTGCAGCATAATAAATCGCACACAGACGCGTTGTTATCGCGAAGGAGTCTGCCCACACGCCGGCACCGGCTCGACCTGGCCCGGATAACACAAACCTGTAGATTCACACTATCCACGACAAACAACCTGCAAGTGTTTGAAGATTAGGAACATAAATGTAAAGTTATTATCTAAGTTGGTGATCCGGCAAGTATTAGTACTAGGGTGAAGCCACCAAAGAGTACGCAACTACCAAAAAGTACGTATTCCTAGATGCAATTCTATTTTTCCTATTGCCAAACACATATTTATGGGATTAATAAATATTACGAACCATATTGATTCCCTGCTCACGTTATAGCATAGCACAAGTAAGTAGTTGCTAACAGATGAAATATTTTTTTTTACATCACTTTATGTAACACGGATAACGTTACAACCAGTTCTGTAAGCCAAATAAAAAAAATATATTATTCAATTAGTAGTCGCAGTGCTCTTTGGAAGTGCGTGCCCTTTGGTGGCTTTATGCCCAAGTACATTTTTTTAGAATAAAGTGTAATGTTAATTAAATGTATAGAGGTAAGCATTATTTGTAATTCTGGGCTCTTGAAAGTTTTTAATTGTAAATATTGTATGATATGGTAACGCTATACTTTTTTTTGTAAATGTCGTTAATTCCATTAAAGCTGTGGAGTTCTTGCGCCCATTCTTCTCCAGCAGCTAAAAAAATAGACGTCCTGAATGGGTAGTAGGTATAAAATGTATGGACGATTCAAAAGCACTTTTCGTAAGTTTAATAAAAAATTTGAATAAAAAAATTTTTGACTTTGATTTTACCTTACTCGTTAGTTTTGGAGAGGGTTTGCTGATTGCCACTTGGCATTTCCAGTGGCACAGGACTATTAGTTGTTCTGTGCAAGTAGTCTTCACATTTGTACGATTCTTTGTTAGTTATCAGCAGTGATTGGATCTTAAGATGCCGACAAGACAAGATTAGAGTCGTTAAAACCACCAACATTTTTTTACCGAATTCTGAATCTTGGAAAATATTTTTAGTTCTTTGTATAGTTTTACTTTTTTTTATATTATTAGTACACATATTACTCGTATTGTTGTATTTTATAGCAACTCCAACATCCGCAACTTAAAAAAATATGATATGAACTGGTTAAGCTGTTAAGTGATTAACTGTTCATGTCAGTACAGACCACTAAGATTAACAACTTTTTGGTGGTTTTATTGTCTTGTCGGCAACTTTAGCTAAATTTGCCCCCTTCCTTACGATCACTGGTCATTAGTGACTGCCTTGGTTGCTATTGGTGCTCTCGTGCTAGTTTTCTTCCTGATTCGAGGTTAGTTACTAGTTATTTCTTTATTTATTTATTAAGCATACACAATTATGACATAATATGCTCAGGTATATACTACGGTTATTTCGTCTACTACCTACGTTTAAATTACTTACAACTTACTTACTACTTACGTAAAGATGTAGTCAGCAATCAAAGGTCTGGCTGTATGTTGATTTGCTCGAAAAACAATCTTTATTGGATTTATTATTAATCTGTGATAAGTAAGTATCCGCATGTTCTCACCACACGAGTGATTCTTAACTTACGTCATGTAGCATTAGTGTTGGCAGTTTCAGAAGTATTTGTAACATGATACTATTTCAGATGATGATGTTGGGTTTTACCACATAGGATTAGGTATCAAAAGTACCTACCTAGATTGGCAGAGAAAAAATGGCTTATAAATTTTTTAATATTTGTATGAACAAACTAAATGGTCTTGTACAAAACCCATCTGGTTGGCTACCACCGCCATACCTATTATAAGCAGCATTGCCCTACTATGTTCTAGTTTGAAGTGTAGACAGTAGGGAGGATTCTATGGCTTTGGGCTTACATAAAATTAATAATAACTTATGCCTCATTTTCGACAATATAGGCGGCTGTAGTCTGTGGAGACACTTAAGCTTACTACCTACTATCAGGTGGTCAGTATGAAACGAAAAAATTATACTGTATGCATTTGTAAAATTCTTACGTTTACAGAGATAACATTCATATAGGTTATGTTGTAAAAAACATTTATATGTTTGTCAATTAAAACAAATTTAAACTTCAAGTTCAAGTTCTTTACTTGAAAATTAAGTGTTCTTTTATTATTAATGTTAAGACCAAGATGTACTTAAAATTAATCCTTTTTACATGACTTTAGGTACCTATTTGAGTTGCGAAGTATTCTCAGAAGGTGCAATTAAAAGAGTCACGATTCCAGAAGATGCAGAGGGGATTTCACTTCTGAATTATCTTCCCCAGAAATTGCGAATCGCACGAAACGTTAAATGAATGGCTTCTTTGTTTCATTACTCACCATAGCAGCGAATAAAATAAAATCGCGAAAGATGAACAAATTTGTTTTGTTATGGCGAGTTGTGTGTCGGGGATGGGTGACCGTGAACCTCAAACTTACCAGTTCTTCAAATTCGTTAATCCTAGCTCGTAATTAATCGTTCAATTGGAAAAGGTACGCCGTCCCGCAAGTCGAAAAATCTTCCTTTTTTTAAATCAAATTTTATTGATGGACCTATTTTAGAATCATGGAAATTAAAAGCTATTTAATGCCGATTGATCAAAGGTATTATATTTTATTGATTTATTTGTTTAAAGGTAGAAAAAAATGTAAAATATAACAACAAAAATTATAACAATAAGCTATTTTACAAGCACCTTTAACATACTTACAGTTACCTAAGAGTATATTAAACATGAACTTTACTTCATAATATTAATTTTAAATCGTGTCGTCAAAAACGGTTATCGCCTTTTTTATAATATTGCTTTTGTGTGTTTCACACCCCTTTTCCAAAAACAATCTGTTTAAAAGTCGTCAACACCAATCAACAGATTTACATATCAGATCAACATATTAAACTAACTGGCTGATCAAAAATTTAAATAATATTATGTTATTGAATTTTGAAGTCAACGAATTTCAATGAGATCGTAATAAGTTAAGATTTATCTTCTGTCCTTTTAATAGAGTCGTTATTTCTATGTAGTTTTAACATTGATTAGTAGACCCGCTTTTTTAATACCTGCTTTAGGTTCTTCATAGCGGAGCATATCCCCAGGCACCACTTTGCCATGTCAGTGCTAATATATGAAAATTGTTAACTCGCTGTTACACGAAGTACATTATTTATTACAAACTTTTTGGCTCTACTTCAGGTATTTTTCATTATGTTAATGGGCATTTCGATTACCCACAGTGCGATTTGCAATTTGCACGTAGTTTTTTTAAACTGCATATATAAATAACGGCTCTTGAACTTGGGAGTATAGGTGATTTACATATTTGTTTTATTATAGTCAATAAATCTATCGTTTAGTGCATACTGAAAATCGACTCGTTACAATTTCAACAAGAAATTTAGTTATTTTATATCTACCTACAATTTTCACTTAGGATGGTGATTGTGTAAATATTAGATACTCAAATAATTTATTTAAGTCTAGCTGACTCGGCGGACTTCATACCGCATTTTTTTTTTCAATATAGTCTATGTTAATCAGCGCTAATGTATTTTTTTTTTTTAATCGGTACACATACATACAAAAAACCAAAGCTTTCCTCTTTATAATATTAGTATAGATAGATATCTATCTATCAATTATCCATAATTTGGATATCCAAATTATGGCATTATCACAAATAATCTACCTATACATATAATAAAGCTAAAGAGGGTCGAAAGTCTGTACATAGAAGATATTTAAAAAAAAAGGTAACTGGAGATACTTAGAACCGATAACAAAACACGTTCCAACAGTTTTAGAATTTTTGTCTGTTGGTCTGTTTATCTGTTTGTCTGTTTATTTGACCGCGCATCACGTGAAAATGGCTAAACGGATTTGGACTAAACTCTGCACATAGACAGACCATGACCGGGACTAGAATATAGGATACTTTTTATCCCGGTAACAGGTCCCACAGGAACCTGTAGTTTTCGCGAACGAAGTCGCGGGCGCCAACTAGTTACTAATAAAACAAAAGTAAAGACCTAAGCAGTAAGCACGTATAACTCATTTAATGTTATTCAAATGTTCATTAGATAAACAGTAAGCTAAATATAATTTATGGAAGATCAAAAATCAATGCAAATAAGTTATTTGTGATTAATCATTTCTCGTCACATTACCTGTACTACGTCTTACGTGAATAGCTTCTTGCTAGTAAACGCCGCAATGGATGGGGTGCGATCAGTGATCGATGGCACTCCGATCGCTCGATCTTGCGCAGGCGCATCCGATTACACGATAAAACCCACACCTCGCATCGTCGCATTATTGAAAACCCTACACGAAAGATTAAAACATTATTTATTACTCTAAGCCGCGAGCTTCTGCATTCCGCGATTAAATTGAACCGCTTCATAAAAACTAACGATCTGCCGAGACGCTTTATACGCTGTTTAATATTCGATGTATATGCTTACTGAGCGATCGTTTTATTGCTCCTTTAATGAATTGATAAATCGATACGATTGTAGACTTGTGTTTTTGCTGTAGATACTTCACTGTGTTATTTAAAATATACTTTCAAGGCATAGTAAGATTTACGTAGCTCTGCGCATTGAACGGCATTTGTTTTCAAATTCGACATCTACATCGCCAGCTTCCAAATACGACTACCATCTTATGACGACAACCGTAACCAACGGCTTCACGTATGTGCCGACGCTCGAAAATATGTAAATTCGGGCACCCATCCAAAGACACAACTTTGCGAACGTTGCTTAACTTACTCGATTGCATTACGTACTTGCTTTGCAAATGTCCCATAACAGGCAAGTATGCGTTAAGCGCGTCATTTGCGTCTGTTGATTTCAAGATGGACACACTAAATCTGTAATGACTATGAGTCGTTCAGCGACAACATAAACTCGTTTTGCTTACGTAGGTACGCGCGCGGTGATGTACCTGTTTTTTCTTAAAAAGGCGCTCGCGTGCGCAGGCGGCGATCAAATCTATCGGCTGGCGACGGACGGCTATTCAAAGATAGCCGTGCGTGGCTCGGCAGTCGGCACCTCCATTGTTCCCCGTGCCCAATGCCACACACAGGTGCAAGAATTTCGGCGTAGGTATACGACCTCAGCAGAAATAAAGCTTTTGTTATGTTTAATATAATTGTACTGCATTGTTTACGCTCGAGCTGGGCTGTACAGAAATAAACGCAGTTAAAATACGCTAAAGTCAATTAACAACACCCGAAATAGTCAGGTGATGATGTTTTAAAAGCTGCTGTCTGTCGCCACATTCAGCACGAAATGAACTATGCGAACTAGAATAGCAATGGTGATAAAGACACAGGTAACTAGGGCTCGACCTCAGGATCCGTGGAAAATTATACATTTTCTATACAAGCGATGTATGCCACTGAAAAACGCATTGTGAAATTGGGGACTGTAAGGCAGCCTACATTGTCAAAAGACGTTCAATTTTAAGTTTAGAGTTGTAAACGTATCATCAAGGTGACTATTGTTAGATTTTCTTAAAGCATGGAATCTTTGGAACCTTTGTACTACTTTTCTAAGCAGTGAGCAGTAGTTCTCATTTTTATAAATTCTTAAATAAAAGCAGTAAATTTTGCTGTTTATTTGTTATTACCTCAATATTAGGTAATTAACGTTTTTGATAATCGTAGATATTCGAAGTATAAATAACTTTCACGTGCTTCTTCTATTCATGGTGTAAATAACCACACAAACTTTTCGAGCCCAATATTGAGACGATATGTCCTACCAAAAAGGTTTTTTATCATATCAAAAGAAAGTATAAAAGGAATGCCATTCGGGACTCCAAACAGGACAAGCTACCTCGTCTAAGGTGCGGAACAAGGCTGCTATTTATAAACGGTGGCCTTGGGGGCTCACAACGACTCGCTTCAAGCCGCTCGCTTCATCGCTGCTTCAAATGAGCCTCAAAAATAATTTTCTTAGTACTGCTACGCGGTGGGCCTTTACTTATGAAATAGATAGCTTTCTTGTTCCAAACTGTATCTCTGTTGAACTGCGATCAACCGTGTATAAAAGATCAAATAGAGAAAAAAAATCGAAAGGAGTAACGATCTCTCAGCCACGTGATCGTCTCAAATAGTTCTCTATAGAATAATAATTGGTGGCGAATCTGTCTGAAGCGTTTACGTCACGGGATAGGGCTTTCACCTTTGTAGCAACTGTCTCCGCAGATGTATGTACACTATTGTCAGAACGCGCGGTCGGACGGTATACCTACGTCTACGAAAAGGAGAGCTGAAAGAAACATGGCGAAACGGTTATCGGTTCTAATAATTTTCCTCCACCGTGGGACGCTAATTAATTGGTATAATATATATATATACCGACCGTTTTGCTAGTTCTTTTAAACTGTCCACCACAATGGATTTGTACTTGCTTGCGGCCAATCAATACTGAATAAGCACTGCCTAGATATGTAGACTACATTAGCAAATGAAATAAGCAATGTAATGCTTCTAACGATTTAAAAGCGAAAGGCCAATAAACAGATCAGCAAATCGCGATGCAGTTTAGACCCGTCACTCGCAGATCGGCCGTATATCAAACGGAGAGGGAGTTACTCAATGACTGTCGTCGGCGGCGTTAAAATTGCTTTATTTCGGAGTGCGTGTGTCGCGCCTCCTGATTTAAACTCGCCTGCTCACTTCCTGTAGCGGCAATTATAAAAGTAAACAATAATCACTTCCTACGCGTTGGGGCAGGTCGTTAAGTCTCTACGGCGGCGTCGTTTAATTTGTAGTTGGCGCTTTCGTGTTTCGCATAATCGGCGTCTTGTGTGGCGTTCGCGCGGACCTTATCGGGTGTGGTTTCTGTCCTCACGATGTAGGGTTGTCCACTTGGACCCATTTCTTTAACATAATAAGAAGATTGGGTATAAGTACTGTTTAGTTAGCTTGTGGGTGCTTAGCAAAGACCTCTAATAGATTCATCTAAAGTTCTCTATTAGTCTCTAATTAGGTTTAAAGAATTTATTTTTCATAGAATCGTACAGTTTACTTGATATGATATAGGAAAATTAACTTATAAGAACATTTTATGGCTCCTTTTGGAGCAACGGACATACGAGTAGGTATATTATTCATCAACATAATAATAGATCTTAACTTATACATACAAATTCCTTAAGTTTTCTTTTAAATGCAATTTTATAATCGTAATCTTTTATTAGGTTAGGTAGTTTATTGTTCAGCTGTCTCAAACAATATCGTTTACTTTCCGTAATTAGTACTATTAACACTACTATTTGCTAGATGTTACTGCGTTTTAGTGGTTAAGCTACCCCGCGCCCCGTTGATCTCCTCGGATTTGAGCAGGGTGCGACGGAAAGAGCCCCCAAGTCGCTACCTACGCTAGACCCGTGATAATTTATTTTTAGCTGGTAAAACAAAAGAAGGATGATCTCTATGCCAGACGTGTCATATGGCACGTGGAGTCCCGGGAAGTTTATGAACGAGGGACGCCCCAGTGGCAACCCTACCACGCCGCGACCGCAGCCGTCGAATGTTTAATTGACACTTCATCTAAAATTACAAGTTTCGTTGTATTAACGAGGCCTAAAGGTATCGACGTAATGAAGTTTTATTATATATCATTCGCGGCTTTTGGAATCGCGATGATTTTATCGAAGCAGGTTAATGCGAGCCTCTAGACAATAGCGTTGCGTGTGGCAAATGGGCCTGTAACCGCGACATGGCATTGCTTTTAGAATTCTTTAAACGTCTACGTCTGTTGCGTCATAGGTGCAACGCGTCCGGAGAGATAAGGCTACCGGCGTATCTGTTCGCAGTTGGTACAATTCGCTTAGTGGAACTAAACCTTTTAACACCCCCCATCCTATTATGACAAACTTAAAAAGTGTTTTAAAAGTGTCTCTGAGCAGTGCCTTTGAAAAACAACCTGACAAGATGCCCCATTTCACTTCACCTAGTTCATTTCATTTTATTTCACTTAGTATCTATCTTTTTTGAAAATTTTACAGGAGGGCCAAAAAACATATTCTGTTTTAGCCCTCAGAAGAGAGAATTATAAGAGAGAAATATTTAGTATCTGTTGGCAATTTGATATTAGTTTGAAAACATTCATAAAAAAAAATTCTAACTATATTATATTTCATATTTTATTTATTACTTAGGTACATTAAGCTGTCATGTAGGTACACAAAAATAAGGTCTTATATAGGACGTTACTAAGTACATGAGCCCTGTAAGGGCATAGCAAAATTAGAATATAAATTACTTAAATCTAGGCAGGTATTGTTTATTACTTAGGTACATTAAGCTGTCGTGTACACAAAAATAAGATCTTATATAGGGTGTTAGTAAGTACATGAGCCCTGTAAGGGCATAGCAAAATTAGAATATAAATTAGTTAAATCTAGGCAAGTATTGCAAATATTTAAAATCAATGGCAAAATTATCTATTATTCATTATATAAAACAATTTTTTCCTAATATGTTTTTAAAAATCATTGTATTTTAGATATCTATTAGTTCATACCATCATTATTAGCCTAGTGGAGTTTATATTTCATATAATGTATTAAATATGTGGTAAGTATTTGTTTCCTACTAGTATATCAAGAGAGTAAGTAATTACTTTCCTATACTTCATAAAACCTTGATAGCACATCACTGCGAATATCATATTATGACATTGGTAGATTTTCGGCAAACTTTTATCAGTTCGCGGAATAAACCGTAAAGTATGTCTATTCCGATACTGTTTTATGGTACAATAAATTCTGCAGGTAATATGCGGTCATTGTTCATAAACCTCCGATGATGTTCGCAACTAGCACGCTATGGATATTCACAGAATTCGGTTGACCTACAAATAAGTTGTTATGTTACGTGGCAATGATTCGGAACTGACCACGTAATAATGTTTGCATATTCGATTTCATAGCGTTTCTATGAAGATTTTGTGGGACCGGTAAAGGTCGACATTCCAAATCCAAATGAAAGCCAAAACGAAATGCCAATGTTCTTTACTGAATCATAGACTAATCTTTTTATTGTTATAAGGCGTTGAAGAGATGAAGATACAAAATTGAATTAAGAAAAGCGATCTACAATAGCCAGTTTCATGTCAATAGCACTAAAACGACAACTAACGAGTTTTATGTGACAAAGTTTAAGAGTAATTTATGTTTAACGAAATTTATTGTACTATCAGTAGATTAGTTTTAGTCACTAAACTTATAAATTCACAATATATGTATTCTATATAATATTGATAAAGCTACATTTTGTATATTTTTGAACGATACGTTACACAGAATATTAAGTGCCTAAATTAAACAAATATATACGGAAAGCTCAGTCTTTGCATCTTTTTTTATATAAGCCCCTATGTATAATAATCAGGCTAGGAATAATAATAAAGATAAATGTTACTAATAGTCCCATAGTCGTATCTGCAAACGGCCTTATAGCGAAGAGTCTCGACCTACATCTCAAGAGACTTTCGCTGGATGGCTGGATTAAGGGTCAGATACAGAAGGCAACACTCCTGGACACGGCACGTATTGTCAGGAGGTTCCTCACTGCAGCCCTGACCACCGGTAGCTTGGGCCCTGCTGGTGGTACACTAGGATTAGGTTTTTATAATGTTTTATTGTTTTTATATTAAAATATTGTAAAAATCTAGTTTTAAGAAAGAAAATAAATAAAAGAGATAATAATGTTACTAAAATATCTTTTATAAAATAAATCATGCCACACCCATTTAAGTTAATAATGTAACAGGTCGTCGTCTACAGTGATACTATGCATGGCATGAGTGCACTCAATAAATAAAGGAACACAGTGACTTGGTGATTGCTCCGCCCTCACACACTAGCGGATGAAAGTCACAAGCAAGGGTCCCATAATAAATATATTCTCTCCTCACATTCTTATTGTACACCGACAAAGCTAATGTGTCGTCATTACCAATAAAATAATACTTCAAGCGACGCCGCCTCCCCTTTTGGCGCAATCACAATGTAAAATCATGTCCATTTTTTCCCATGCACACGATTAATTTGTGTAGTAAAGGTACGTCCTTAAATCACATCGTGACTCCGCGACGAAAGACCAGGAAGTTCGAAGATCTCTCTGGCGATAGTGTAATATGGTGTAGACTCTTGTGTGCGGGTAAATTGGCAAAATTAAAATCGTACTTGTATTAACCAGCGTAGACGGTGCCGGTGGTCCGCGGAAGCAGCCGTATAATTAATAGCAAATGTCATCTTTAAGTCGACTACTTGGTATGTTTTGATGGTACCTTTTGATGTTATATAAACTGGGTCTCAGACATAAATTAGTTTAGGATTAAACGAAATTGTGCCCTAAATCAACATCAAGGTTCTTCTATAAAACAATATTCAGCAATTTGGAATCCTCTTGAGCTCAACCGTATTATTTACCTGCCCGAGTAAATCTATTAACCTAGTTTCCTAACAGCTGTGCCGGTAACAACATAACTTTACATCTTCTAATCTTGAGTTATGTTATAATTAAGTTCGCAGTTTCAATGTTAAACCGTTACAAATGAGTTTAGCCCAAACGGGGTATCTATCAGTGTTGTTTCGGACAGTTCTAGGGCGGGCAGGATTAATATTGCCGTGGATTCGGCTCGCGCATACCTTGATCGGCGAACCAATTTGTTTGAATGCCAATCTGAGTGGAAGGACGCACGGTTTGGGGCTGTGCTATTTAATATTTGTACTGTCTTTGTAGCGGCTCGATGGCCCGAAATACGGAGGTCCTGGGTTCCAATAACCATGTTCGGCGAAGTGGGTTTTGGAATTTTCGATGCATAGCCCGGTTTTATGATCACCAACTCGAGTATGGTAGTGTGATGATTAAGCCAATACCCATAAACTTTTTTTTTTTCATTTTGTTGATGGCTTCGTGCGATTAGCATATTTAGCCAGTGTCAAAGTAATTTTTCTAACAAGTAATACATAAATAAACAATATTTCTTTTCTGTATGATGATGATGAATGATAATAGAAATGAGAAATGATATACCACCCAACCCCTCGAGTATCTCAGTAAAGATGTGGGGCTTTATTAAGTCCTCGGGCGGACTTCTTGAGAGAATTTGAAAAGTGACGTTGCACTGTTTTGTTTCATTTGCCAACACTCATGCACACTCACGAACACTTAACGGTTAATAATCCACCATTATTTCACATTAATATTCGACATAACACAAATTTTAGAAAATAAAACAAAACCGCAGACATGACTCTTCACTTTCCCGCCAAGAAGCTACCCATAAACTGTCGGCTTGACTTGATTCAATGATGGAGGCCTTTGACATCAAGCCAAAATCAAAATGGTCGCCTATGAAGTTATAAAGAGTGTTGATCACGTGCTGATCGTATTGTCGATGTTGCAGAGCCATTCGCGAAAACAATGTTTGGGCCAGCACTCCAATTTATTTTTATCCCTAAAATCTATAATGGAAACTCTTGCATAACAGTTCGCAAGCATTCCTACACGACGAATAACCCAAACATTAAATCATCGACGAAAACTAGCACCGATAATAATGCTAGCCAAACAAACCCGCATTAGAAACGGAGGGCTAATTACGAGACTTCATCATCAAGGACACAAACCTTTCCTTATGGATGGATAGGGAGAACGGGTCATAAACCACCACGCGGGCCCAGTGCGGATTGGTGGTTGTTAACGACTGCTAATGCAGCCGGGACCATCGGCTTTATGTGCCTTTCGAAGCACGGAGGAGCTCGAGATGATAAATTTTTGATCACCCATCCGATGACCGGCCTTTGCGAAAGTTGCTTAACCTCAGCAATCGCAGGCCGGGCGCGTTAACCACTGCGCCATCGAGCTCCTCATTTATGAGACTTGTTCATGTTGTATCCGATAGGGTAGCGCCAGATGCGTAATTTGTCCGTCCGCGTAAACACGAAATCATTTTGTATTAAGCGAAATTGGATTCGCCAATTGATCTAGTAACTTTCATTTAGTGCTTCGTGTTTGTGAGTAAGGTAAAAAAACAAGAAATGAAGCTAGGAGTATCAGAGATTCATTTGAATTCGTTATATTTTGCTTTGACAATGCTTTCATAATCGTCTGTCTAATAGGTCCCACTGATGAGCACTTAAACAATACATTATATGGGGAAATCGAGCGATAACTATACTTTATTACATTCGATAATAGAGTAAGGGTGAGACTCCATTGAAGCTGAGCTGAACTGAGCTGTGTGGAAATCAACCAATAGAATCCCTTTATTTAAGACGACACCTCGATTTATGAACATTCAAAACGGCTGATCCTTACTAGTGCTGTCATAAAGCCGAAAATACGTAGCGCCCGCGACGATTGAGAAATTAAGAGAACCTTAAAATATGTTTTTAACAAATGGTTTTAGTTATCAAAATATGCAGCTACTAAATAACCTTTTTGGAGGTGTTTTCGAAAATAATGATCTAGTAAAAATTATACGATCGTGTATTTGAGCTAGCAAATTAAAAGACATGAATTTATATTTATATCAACATTTGAGATTCGAGAGTCATATTATAGACTTAAACTATTCGACGAAAGTTGGTGCATTTTTTCAGTGTGTCGCTTTAAGGCTCATTTCAGCTATGCTCCAGTATTGGTTAATTTCCACACAACTCGGCCCATCTTCAATGGAGTGTCAACCTTAAACTAAATAAAGCAACTGCCACAGATAGGCCTCACGCAAGATATACCTACACTGTTTCTAAGTTTTCTCATTAATAATTTATAAAAACCGTTTCAATTTTAAAGTAACATAAAACAAAAAGCTCTTGAAAAATTCGACAAGGAATCTAGTGTCTTAGAAACTCAATAAAAGTCGCCGATAGCCGATCGTGGCTCCCCCACTGAGATAGTCGCTTTTTTTCTTTTCTTTTTTAATTTTCAAAGTGGTACAAAGTTTTTGTCAGTAAAATATTGTACAATACTCATTTGTGTTTTACTTATTGGTGTGCAATTGCTCAAGGTAGGATTCCTAGTATTTCTAAAATAACAAGTAGGTAACCTAGGTGCCAAGTTCTATGCAGACTTTGTCTCAATTAATCAACATCAACAATGCGGCGAAAAGGCATTTATCCATTGTGGTTACAAGAATTCATACAAAATAAAATGCACGTTTAATCTTGGATCGCACTATTTTCAATAAACTGATGTATCTCATCATCAGCTCATTTCTGCTTCATAATATTTGGATATGAAAGTGCATATAGCATTCTCCAGATAGTCTTTCAATGAATATACAGGAAAATGTACAGGAAACAGGAAAAAAGACCCTGAAATTTCAGACTCCTAAGAAAATAAATAAACGAGTGCTAGAAATGTTTATTGCCCTAGTTGAAAATAACTAAGAGCAATCGGCAGATATTTATTACCACCTTAACTTGTTTGGTAAACAATATTCTATAAAAAGAACAGAAAACAACACATACAAACAAACATAGATAAGTATTATTTTAAATGTTTTCAGTTGTCCGTACCAATTGTTTGCACCAAATTTTTCTTACAATGAAACATGATTGGGAAAGATGTCTAGTTCGCGTTCGTGTCTCGTGTGGTTACCAGGAATTCGTTCGGGCTGTATGAAAGAGGGCTTATGTGTTATTTATGCAATAGATTTGTGTTACACTCGACTTTCATTGAGCGAAGCGAGCAGCCGCGTCGCCGAAACTGTCACCGGCGCCCTCCTTACTCGACTTTCTGATTAACACTAACTAGAATACCGTCCGTCGAAATGAGCATAGACTTTATTTTTAATATCATATTAAATATAAATTCTTTCGGACCATGTACGTACATTCATGGGATGTTTAAACAAAAGTCAAAGGCTAGGTTACAAATATTCATTTTAGGGGCAGTCTTCTAAGACCTCATTCCTATCAGTTTACCAGTCAGCTTATGGTCCTCGCTGAGCTGTATTGATTGTTAATTTAAAGAAATATCTAAGATTTCTAGTTTTAAAAAATTATTTAAATTTTATTTTTTTACTTTTTAGAAAATTATATCAAATATAAGAAATGTTCCGAAACTAGGAATGACTAAGCTACAGAAACCCATATTGCTTTATTTTACAAAGAAAATCTTGTCAATGAGTAACTTTCCATGGACATTTCCATGTATAGCACTTATCTTTGTTCCTTGTCTGGTTTCCCCGAGCGTCGAACCGCAACTGGGTCAAATTCCTTCCACTCCACCGACACACTCATTAGCTTCCTCTTCTTTAATTCGTTCGAGAGCACGACACACATATCCATGTCCCATATCTGAGACAGTTTTCCGAAAATTTTGTAACGGATTATACAATATTCTCAAAAGTTTATTTAATATTAATTATTCAATTATACAACTAACCTACTTCCTACATTGTTGAACTAGAGTTTTGCCTATTGATGATAATATATTTTGTTTTCCATGTGCAACGACGTATCACTATTACTTGATACATATGAAGCTGTTAATCATCCTATTTTTACAAACACGTCCATGAGGCGTAAGCTATATATAATCTTATATCTACAGCTTCATGTATATATGTGTTTACGTCAGTCCGTCATGCTGGTTAGTAACGAATCAATCATTGGGCAGCCACGTGCTCCCGACATGCCTGCCCCCAGATCCCCCGGGGTGTCAAACTTTCCTGGCTCTCTCCCGGCTGACCTACTAGCGGACTGTGTACAAAGGTCGCTGTAATGGGTGACAGCCCAAACAGATCGATGTAGGCCATGGCGCAATCGGCCTAATCGAGCCGAAAGCGTGCCGGTCACGTGGAAAAATAAGGGCTCCAACGAAAGAGTGATGCGCAAAAGCCTCACAACGCTGGAAAACAATACTCTTGACTAGTCTTGTATTGACAACTATTTATAGGTACTCCTGTTTTGTTAGCGATAGTAGTGAAGAGATTTGCTCGCTTCTATGATATCGTGTTTTCTAGTTCAACGCTAGGTTTTAGTTTCTTTTTTGTTATCAGCCCGTGACCACAGTCGTTGGACATCGGTAGAAACGTTATGTATTAAGGTATTTTCTAAAGTACATTTTGTAGCCTGCAAATAAAAGTTCACATTCAATTTTAACCATCTCTGGGGCTTGGTGATAAAAACCGCCAGTCGCAATCCCGGAGGTCTCGGATTCGATTCCCAGAGAGGGACTGCTCGCATTATTTAGAAACGTTGGATAAAAAGGTATGCCTAGGATTCTTATACTAAGCAGCTTAAAATTGGTTTTAAAATGCTTTAACTTTCCCTGTAGTATGATACCTATACTATAGTTTGCTTTAATCCGTTTTTAAACTTTGTTTTAAAGTTATTTTAAGTTGCAGTTGATACCTACTTACCACTATCACTCTTAAGACGGACCCTAAATGAATCTTGTAATCTTAATTAAAAATATTTTTAAATGTCAAATGTTAAGAATTGTCGGAATTATAATAATGTCTTGGATTCGCAAGAACTTCCAAGTTTGGGGGATTTATTTAAAGGTCACATTAAAATTTCGTATAGATCTTAGGAAAGTAGATTGGGGTGCGCAAGTATGTATATGAATTTTATAAGTAGACTTAAGTATTTAATTATGAACAAGAATATTCTTATTCCGTTCAAGAATATATAATCTGTCGTTGTATCAACAATGTTTGTTATGTTCCGATGGTTTGATAGCCAGTTCTAAAGTACCTAATTGAGCCACTGTGCCGCTATAAGCACTCAAAAATTAAAAAGCAATGACAAAATTCAGCGCTTACGTCAGCCTTCCCGGTAGCATAGCGGTCAGTACAGCCGCCCGGATTGCGGAAGACCCAGGTTCGATTCCTGGCTGGGTCGGGTGGGCGTTTAATTTTTTCACTGTATTTTATAAATATTTACCTAATTGAGGGTTCCGGGTGAAGTGCGCTTTTTTCATCGGCCTTATCTATCGTTTGAATGCCATCAAGTGAGATAAAGGCCAAAATCTTCACCGTTTGTAAAATAAAAAAGAATAAGTTCAGTAAACTACATTTTACAGTACCTACTTATTCTGTTTTAAACTGTAAACTAAACATATTAAGTGTTTTTAAATTTACCTTAGTGTACTTTTAAATCACTTCGTTTAGTTTATTTTTTCTACAATTGGATTAGGACGTCTAATTTCCAATGGGGATCATTGAAGAATCCAACACATGTTTCCTGTTGAAATGTTCTAAAGCGGGCCGTCCCTAATGCAATGCATCACGGAAAGCTCGATTTTCAATTAACCTGTTTATTTGAATGAGTGTGAACTGCGATATTTAGTACTTTTTATCTCTTTTTGCGATAAATGTTAAAAGTTCAAATTTAACCATTCAAACTGCAGGCTTTGGCCAGAAGTTTCCTTTTTAACGACCATTTTTTATCAAAGTATCGAAATATCAATTTTTAAAAAAAAAAACAAAAATAGCCCTTTTATTTATTTATGTATAAATTAACAAAATAAAATACCAGTTGAGGTATGTTTTTTTTGTGCAGCTGCTGTTAAATAAACAGTTCGTGTGTTTTACTAAAACATGCAAAAACACCTAAATATTCAAAGGTAAAAAAGAGGTATTTATGAAGATAAAGCTACTGTCGCTTCGCCATCGATGTGCAATATAAAAACTTTCTAACAGCAATGATATAAAGTTAAATCCCTCGACTTGTGCATACATGTATTTAACCCTAAACCCGATTGGCAGTCATTCGCCACCAACCCTGAAAATTATTGGTCCAGCCATATGCCCGCTGACCCACTGTGACCGTGCGATAGACAAAAATAAACGCATTGTCTTATTAACTGCGAAACCTCTGTTACGCTGCTCTTTATGCGATACTAATAGCTTTGGCCTATTTAAATTATTAGTCAATTAGCATTCTGGGAAGCTGATTTAGAAAAACATTTTATAATTACAGTTTGTTTTTTTTTCGTATTTTTAGTTGGAAGTGCACGTTGCCTGTGGTTACAGTCCACCATAAGTAGTAGTGGTTATTATTTATTATAGTATTACTATTACTATGATATTATAAGTAATTATTAACGGGGTCCTGACATGTATTTTTTAAGTAAAAACTATAATAAAAAATACTAAGTAATTAATACGCCCACGTATTAAAACATAAATTCACTCCACAGAACACACATCGCCTCACCCTCCATTAATCTGCTGTTTTTAAAACTTTTTTTTAACCTTTTTATTTTGTACTATTATCTATACTAATATTATAAAGAGGAAACCTTTGTATTTTTGTATGTATGTATGTTTGCAACGAATAAACTTATAAACTACTGGACCGATTTAAAAAATTCTTTCACCATTAGCATGCTACATTAGCGCTGAGTAACATAGGCTATATTAAAAAAAAAAAATATAAAATACTAAAAATGTCAATTTAATTTTCCAATACAAAATGATATGTTTGTTTTGTTGTCATGGAAACCATTGATATATATTTAACTCACTGATAGAAACTGTCAAAGCGGTACGAACTAAGTCCGCCGGGTCAGCTAGTATTATATAAAAATGGTTAAAGGTTAGATGGTTAGGAATAAGCTTACAATATTTTTAGAACCTTCCCTATTCGCTTCAAACTCTCAAATAAATGAGCACTTGACGCGAATAAGTGGTTTATTTTTATATCTTTCTAAAATTAGAAAAGCATAAATCGGTACTGTTGGCGTGTTTTACTGCGGACAGGAAACACCCCCGGGCTGGAATGTGCCGCAAACTATTTTTAATTCGCTTAAATCGATCACTTAGCTAATTAGGTAATGGCATCGGAATTTTCCGACCTTTGTTTTGCATGCGATTAGAGAAGTTAATCAAAATAAAATAATATTGAGTTCCGACAGTTTTGGCACATTCTTGCAAATATGTAAAAAAAATATATTTTCTATGTAAACAAAGTGAAGAATAAGATCAGTTCTTCAAGGTTGAATGAAATTAGATTTCAAGCGAAATTTTATATAAATGATTAAAATTAAGTAACTGCACTGCATTCAACATCAGCTCATTTATGTCCCCACTGCTGGAGCACGAGCCTTCCCTATGGATGGATAGGGAGAACGGGCCATGAACCACCACGCGGGCCCAGTGCGGATTGGTGGTTGTTAACGACTGCTAATGCAGCCGGGACCAACGGCTTAACGTGCCTTCCGAAGCACGGAGGAGCTCGAGATTATAAATTTTTGGTCACCCATCCGATGACCGCCTTTGCGAAAGTTGCTTAACCTCAGCAATCGCAGACCGGGCGCGTTAACCACTACGCCATCGAGCTCCTCTGCACTGCATTGGAGCACATCATTAAAATCAAATCATCAATTAATGGGTCTTGACCAGGCTTACGCGCTTACCAAATGCAGGTTTAGTGAACTCAAAGATTTAAATATCCGATCCGAAACATTGGCAAATTAAATAAGTACCTACTTACCACATGAAAATAAAAAATTACTAATATGTCATTCAAACCATTTGGTTGATTGTAAACAAATCCACTCCAAGAGTTCTTTCAAATAACATATAAATGTTGCAGCTATTTTTTATTGGAAATGTTAAACAGGAAAACGGAAATATGTGTGTTTACCGTCTTACAAGCCAGTTACGTGTTTACCATTTTTCTTAACTGCCACTTGTTTATCCCAGTTTTATATTACCGGGTTTTCACAGGTTTACGTTTAGAGAACCTTGCGATAGTTTGTTTGCATCATCATCGGTATATGAATGTTTAGCATACTCATCCGCCTCTGTGGTGTAGACCACTATAGGTCTTGGACTCTCTACAGTTCGATTCCCAGCGGTTTGGTTGTTGGTGGGGCTTGTTTTAAGTATGTTTGGCCAGTTAAGTCTGTCGCAATGTGAGTAGCATTGTTTTGTCCGATTAGAGATAAGATTTCGCGCGGCCATTTTGTTTTAAGGCCCGCCGAAAAACCATCTCTAGCTCCGACAGTTACTATAAGCACAGAAGAAGAACACTAAGATAGTCAGTTTCTTCCGTAGTTACTGGGAGAAATGCACTTTCAGCAACGGTCATATCAGGTTAGATGGAAGTCCAACATTTTATCGCCTTATAAAAAACCTTATCAACCTACATTCGAATCCAATGAATGAAGCTATGACTCGATTTTTCAGGATCTTCATTTGTATCAGTCGGCAAGTGGTCAATTATTTTATAGGCCCACTGTACATCCTCGTTGTTTACGGCTCCGATAGGATAGCACACCCCCGCTGCGACCGCATAGCAAGCCTCCATTACATTAGCCCAGCCTACCGTGGTAAACAAACGGCTTATCGTCAACAAACACGTTTAAAAGGCACAATGTTTGTTATTGATAATACCGCGTTGTCGACGCAGCATGCTGACCTTGGAGAATCACCCTGTTTTGTACATCTCAAAATCTGGAGCTACCACCTCTAATTGCAGGAAATATAGTATAAATAGTATCTTTTCAATAAACGTAGAAAGCTTGTTGTTATAAACTTATTCAGCGGCTTCCCGCGACCTTTACCAGAACGCCTTGTTGGAGGTTGGAGGCCTACCTCGCATCGAGCGGTAAGCCGCTGGATGCGAGCAGCACAAAACCGGTCGTTGTGGAGATCCTTGGGGAGGCCTTTGTCCAGCAGTGGACTCTTTTGGCTATAATGATGATGATGATGATGATGATAAGCTTATCAAACTGTCGGCTTTCCTGAACACATAAAAATAAAGTACTTCAACGAAGTCGGAAAAATGTGTGCCGATTCTTCTTTATACTTCTTATATGCTTCTTAAACTTCTTGAAGCCTTTGAATAGGGCAATAGGCATACTTTTTGCATGGAAGACACATCAAAGCATCTAGAAGACGTTGGTGAATGTTGCGAGAATTGTCTTGCTTTACCCATCAACACATCTCCTCAAACCCACCAGAAAGTATCCTCCATTTAATGACACAGTAAAGAAAGACTATCATCAGCTAACATAAAAAAAAAACTGTGTTTTATATGTTAGCTGTGCTCCATTATCGCTATCGTAATATACTTATATCTGTACATTTACCGTCTCCTAATTTAAACCAGGTCGCCACGCGCTCCCCCAGCCTGCCCTCTCGTCCTCGTCTCCAGCAATGTAATTATCTTGGAGAATGTCTTAATTTTCCACCTCTCACCTTTGGGCCTGAAATAGTAACAAGTGGTTAATGCCGAAGTTCCATTTGCGTGAAGCCCTAAATTGGATTAATTGTTTATATTTAGGTGAACGTAAAAGCGGGGTGCGCAAAATAACAAGGTCTCTCAACCTCAATTGGTTTTTTTGCTACGTTTTGACAAATTGTTTTTGCTCAGATTTTGAGATTTATTTTACCTTTAACCTTTTTAATTTAAATAATATTGTATTATTAAAACCTGAAAGGATCCCACTGCTGAGCTTAAGGTCTTCCCACTAGTGCAGATGAGCCACAACCCAAGTTTATGTACTTATATTTATATACCATGCTTATCCATTGTGGATGTCGGTATATGTGAAAGACTGCGAATTTATGATAACAATATAGAACGAACTCCTCAATATATTTATACAATATATATATATGTATATACCTTCCGAAGCACAAACGGCAATAGACTAAGGCCCGACTTTTCAATCCTCAATAAGTTTTATCCAACGATTAACATTGTCATTATGACGTTCTTAAGAGAATCTGTCATTATGTCAAAATTGTTCAATGAATAATGTTGTCAAACAAGGCCCTTTGAATGAACAAATTGAAGTGTTCGAGGCGAATTCAGCTGTCTCTTTTCATTTTTCAACCGTTAGCAGTGAGATGACAGAGATAGATATAATTTTAAACGTACGTTTCAAGGGAGAGACACACAGTGTGACACTACCGCTGCTGCCCGCTACGGGCGCGTGGCAATCAGTACCTAGTTTTTGTGCCCGTAGCGGGCAGACTGGCAACTGAAAGGATAACCGAACGATTGAAATATTTGCCCTTAAAGTGATAAAATTTACAAAAACACAAATGTTGAAAAAAATTCCACGAGCAGTATTTGAACCTGCACCCTTCTGCACCCTGATAAAATTTATTATAACTGAATGATTGAAAGATTTGCCCTTAAAGTGTTAAAATTTATTTGTTTTAAATATACTCATACATAATAGTCATTGCTTATAATTATTATTACTATCAATAATTGCAAAGTACTCTAAACACGTTATGCACGAAATTCGTAGGTTCAACAGTTTTTTTCAGTGTTGTGCTTCGACGAAAACATAATTAATTTACAATCCACTAAATGCTTTACTCGTAACTTCGCCAATTAAAACAAAGGACTGTATACAAGCTCTCCCGACAATGACGCGCGGGGCGAGTGACGTCACCGATGCTGACGCGAGCTGTAAAGTAAAGGTGGCGACTGACATGTCACTGAACGTTACGTAATATGACACATTGCACACTTAGTGTCGTATTATAGTACAGTGTGCTAAGTGCCTAATTGTGCGAGTTTTATTTAAAATTCCAATTCATTAGTGCACGTTAAAGAAAATGAGAATATTTAGAGCAAAATTTAAGTTCTTCTTATTTGACACCAGAAAGCGCTACTTCAATGCCATTCAAAATTAATGTTAGGACATACAATAAAATTAATTATATAATACACGCCAGTTGGCATTTCTTGCCTCAAACAAGCATTTATAAAAAGGCAAAAATTTTGGCATTTTTTTTAAATACTCAAATATCAAAACATTAGGAGTAGGTTTTACTGGTAAGCTTATTTTAGTTGACTTATTAAAACGACGTTAAAACGAAGATGTAGTTTTTCATTTCCACATAATATATTAAAATGTATAATTTACTAAAAATACTTGGCGATCGGCATCAGAATGGTAATAGCTCTCAACCGCGTAACGTAGATATCGTAATAACATTTTGTACGCTTTTTCTTTAAATTAGTGCCGTCACATTCTTCGTTTTATTCACTGTGCTTTTAAAATCATTGCTTCCGAGTTCCTTTCAAACGGTCATTGACGTTTTTTTCGGTCATTTTTCTTTAGTAGAAAAGATAAGAGATTTATTTTCTTTCAACATTATACAATTTTGTTTTGTTGGGCATGCTGTACGAACCAAACCCTCTAAGGTCGGGTGCTACGCTCAGATCCAGCAATAACATTATCTAAGTATGAAAGTAACTGGTAGAGAATGCCATTTGGCATTAAGTCCGCCTTTTGGACTTATTTTTATTTAGTGCAATAAAGATTAAATAATAATAATTAAAATATAAGTAAATGGCTTTTTTCAAAATGTAAAAGACATATTAGGTAATTATTAATATATTGCCATCTTATACTATTTTTTGAGATATATTTTCTTTGATCAACACACCTCAGAACGGTACAAAGAATTGCCCATGTTTTTGTTGATAAAGCTTCACACAAGCTATTAAATCCTAGCCCCAACACCATACTACCAGACCAAAAGATACGATAAGCTCTTTCTGCGTAAAACGGAACGCATCCGATTAAAATATAAAGAAGGTTTGCAAGTTCCTAATTTACTATGACACGACCAACACCTCAGTCTCATGTGATCACGGACCCTGCAAGGAGTACGAAACGTCTAGATAAAAGTGTAGAATCAACGCGAGTAGGTCCGCCCGATCCGATTTAAACCCCCTCGGAGAATCTAGAAGGGCACGGGGGCACACACTAGTGCGTGATGCCGTTCCCTCTAGAAACCTCTGAAGAAGACGGTGCTTCGTTTCACACGGCTTGAGGAACCCTTTAAATTTCCTGCCGCCCCCAAAAAGCCGGATGAAGCTGATCAGCATACTCTCTCAAAAAAAAGAATACTTAGATCCATAAAAGTTGTTTCTTTTCATGTTACTTAGTTTTGTGCCTTAACTTAAAGTTAATGCAGTGTGTAACACATTGTACGTTCAGTGCATTACCTAGTACAGCATTGTCGTTTCACCCACGATCTCCGAGCACATCCTTCCCGTTCTCAAATGTATGTAAATTGGCATAGGCTTTTCTTTCGCATGTCAATAAATAAATGCATACAAACGATTTCTTCGTTAGTGTTAACTTTCACCGTATCATTAAGAAATAAATTATGGCCCTTTAAAACAATGGATGGTGAGATGAACAGAAAGGAGGAAGCTACCAAGGCTGTGCATTAACGTCGGTGATTGAGCAAAATTGGCGAAATTCAACATAGCATGGTAATGATTAATGATGGAGTTTAAAAAATGTTCCTCTTTAAATATATGCATATTTACTGAATTATCTCTGTGACTTTTTGTGGGGGCTTTATTTACTGAGCCGGTTTTAATTTAAACTGCAATTATCGTTTTTAAGTACCTATGTATATTTTTCATTTTAAATTATAAAGAATTTTTAAGTATTTGTGATACACGAGTAAGGAACAAAAAATGCATCTCGTTTACAATACTTATGTATTTTTTATAAATAAAAAAAATTACATTTACACGACGTGTACGATATTTTATATGACGTGTATAATCAAAGCATATATGTTATATACTTCCTTATACTTTTAATATAAGTTATAATACTACTATAATACTTTTAATTATACTGTTATAAGAGAATAAATTGTTATTCTAGTTATTATTAGGTGTTATTAGAATAGGTAAAAATTACTTTAAATAAATAAAAATCTTTATTTGTTACATATATAAGGTAACAGTGCTAAAAAATGTATATGTTAATTGCCATTATAAAGAATGATTTAAACTATTTTTAATAAATATAAGAATATAAATTTGTTGTCCAATAAACATCAAGTATTTCATATTTAGCCCACAACCACGGTTTACGTCGGCCGGGCATTGGGTGTTTACGACCGGCTGCCTACTCAGCGCTAATCAATTAGAAGCAATTCCACACTTTATTACGCGTAAAACATTCTAATAATACCATTTATTAGGTTTAAGCATTCGATTGCAACATCGCACGGCGAATCGAGTGGAGCATTTGTTCAAAATCCGGTGTATTTCGGTAAAACATTTATTAAGTTCGTTTGCATTTAATTCCTTCTTATTCTTGCGTGCCGGTCGACAACCATTGTTAACCAAAATGTAGCAACGTCACGTCGATTGTATTTCGTTAATTGAAAAGTCTTATTTATAATATATGAAATAAAAATAAGAAAAATAATTACTGCAGATTTTTAATGTTACTTCAACACTTAAATGCAACTTTATATTTTATCATAATTATTAGCTCTAGCTCTAACACGTTTCACTAATGACTAATAATTTTCACATGTAAAAATTGCATTTAGAGAGAACAGGTAATAACCCACCGCGCTGCTGGCAAAATGCTAAATAGTCACCATATTTATAACCGGCTTACCCGGCCGCTGGTATCCGTAAGCAAGATTCCACCTCCACAAAAAAAGGTTCTACAATTTCGTACAATTCCATATTCATACAATATCCCTTTTTTTTTTTTTGAGAGAGTTTGCTGATTGCCTCAGACGGCATTTTCAGCTTCACTGGGCTTTTTTGGGGGCGGCGAGGAACGTAAAGGGTCCCTCAAGCCGTGTGAAACGAATCACCTTTGGAGGTTTTCTAGAGGGAACGGCATCGCGCACTAGTGCGCGTCCCCGTGCCCTACTAGATTCTCCGAAGGGTTCGGATCGGATCGGGGGGCGGAATCACCCGAGGGCGCCTCTAAAGGCTCGGACCTCGGCTCGGGTAGACCGGGCCGTGGAGGAGGAGAGAAGCGCCCAGGTACATGTCTGTACCTGGTATAGAGCGCGTGTGAACCGGTTCGTCGTACCCTTGTTCTACGAGTACGGTGTCTTGGACCTAAGCTAGTGTGCATGTTTAGTGTATTCTGTAAATGTGTAGTGACATTTAGTGGATCGGGCGGGGATACAATATCCCATTTATTCTTGATCATTATATTCTATTGAATAAAACAACTTTACTCCCTGTGACCACGGAAAAGGGTTCAAAACGTCTATCGTTGTCAAAAAACTATGTCTAATTAGTAAAAAATTTTACATTTTAATAACCTATTTGCACGCATCATGCTAGGTATACAATGATTGAGTGTCATCTCATCAGCTTTCTATATATTTACCAAAGTGTTTTCTTTCATGCTGCATCACCAGTTTCTGTAACAAACTTAGAACCATGTTGAACTTAATTATAAATTTGTGTACCCTCATCTCTTCAAACAGCGGCTAACTATTCGGAAGGACACTCACGTAGTTTGTGTTTGGGCTAGCAAGCTGGGACCGAAATAGATGAACTATACCTCAGTTTAGAAACTTATCAAAGTTTGGCATATTGGTATGCAACGAGCATTTGAAGGTTCAATCCATTATTAATAGTTACTTTGCAACGTGGCTTTGTAAAAATTACATTTATTCCAAAATTATAATAATTTTGGTAAAGTTATGTTAAGAAATAAAATCCAAAGCACTAGAAAACAAATGACATGTCAATAACGTCATGTGGAAGGACACAAAAGAAAGAAAACATTTGAAAGTTTGAAAGCATGGCTCATACAAAAAGATTTTATAATATTTTAACACTATCCGAAATGGATAAACTATTAATATGTAATATGTAAGATGGCAATCTAAATAGGCTAGTACGAGTATAAGAGAGTCCAAAAATATAACAGATAGGGAAATGTATTCTAAGGAACTTAAAAGTCAAATTTAAGTTAAGTCAAAATTTTGTTAAATAGTCACTATCTGTTTAATATCACAGTTAACACACTAATCGTCTGTCTTGACGTCTATGTACATGTACACACATTTGAAATTATGTACACGTGTACAACGAATATCATCTCATATACTTATGTATAAAGCATGTACATCTCATGTGTCGTTTATGTAATTGTGTAAACGGATAACGGGGTTCGACAACCTAGCCCGGCTTAAACGTAATCCTTCGGTAAACATTCTGACGATGTAATTTCGGAGGTGTATGCCAACAAATCAGGGAGGCCAACAAATCTAAACACGCTCTCAGTTAGGGTTGCCAGATGGTCGGGATTCGTCTGGATTCTCCCGACATTTTACCATTGAAAATGGTTATCAGATGCAAATCACCTGAGACGTATTTTTGGCCATAGCTCCGAGGATTTTGGGAGAATCGAGATGGAAATAATACCAAGAGTTGAGGAATTTATCGAGACACGTGCGAACGTTTGAATTTTGAAAATCGGCTGGAAACTTTTTTTTGAATTTTGAAAAATGAAAGAAAAAAAAAAAGGTTATTTGGGGGGTGTTTGTATACTAAATTGTAAATATTTCAAAAAGTAAACCGACTTAAAAAAAAATGAAACAAGGGGTCCTAGGGTATTAGTTTAGCTACAAAATGGCGAAAAAATTTTGAAAATCGGTTAATAATTGTGACCTGTAGGTGGTCCCTTTAGATCTGGTATTGTAGAAAAACGGGTATAGCTTCTTTTATTATTGACCGATCGTCATGGTAATGATGTTAAAAGATGCAGACGAGAAGTGCATTCAAGTTGGAATTGTGTTATTTAAAATAAAATGTTTTTTTTTCGTAAATTGTTGTATTCATTTTCAATGCTCCGATTCTTGCGGGGACTGCGAAATCTGTGAATTTTAACTGATTTTCAGACTCCCGACAAATCTCTAAATCCCCAGACAAACAGCTTCTCCGAAAGTTCTCTAGGAAACTATCATTTGAAAATGCCGCGCGCTTTCACGTTCAGAGTGAATCTTCGAACGGAACGGTAGAGGGCCGGACGGGGGAGCGCCGTATTCATTCGATTACGTTTACGAAAACGAAAACTAGTATGGCATTGAAGGAGCGCCTCCTGGCGGCATACGAAAGGAGTTAACATTTTGCCATACATATTCTCGTTTTCGTTAACGTGATCGAATGGCGAATGAAACTCGCACTTGGCACCCAGTACCCATCCCTGTGTAGGTACAGGCTAGCACTTAGGGTTGCTCATTTTTTTATACAATGTTTTATATTTTGCCAACCGTCTAATACATAAAGCAAAACCCCGAAAACAACTTCCATAAAAGTGCTATTAACTTGAATTTTATTGATCTAAAACATTAAGAACTTTCTGTAACTGCTTATAGATCTCTGTGTTATTTTATCAATCAATCAATCAAATATTTATTTGCTTAAATATGGTACTTACTTAAAAATGCTCTTAGAATTAAATGTTAACCAGCATATTTTATCATATACGATGTGCAAATATTCAAAATTATATTTAATCTATTACAAATTATTATTCAAATTAATTAAATTATTATTCATTCTATTACATTACTTAAATTACTAACAAATTATAATAAAATCATAGTTAACGATTTAGGTGATTGATTATATGTAGACCATAACATATTTTCATTAGAATTAACTTACCGGTTGTAAAAATATTTACGTTTACAAAGTTGAAGGAATATTTATCTACTGTTAAAAATTAAACAGGTAATGTACTGGAAATTCGAACTAAATATATTTTTTATTATTTTCCTCAATATGTTTTTATATTTGTATTATAGAAGTGCCTATTTAGTCTCAGAAAATATTCTTCCAATGGTTTCTTAAAAGTATTAATTTTCATAACTGAATGAACAAAAATACTCGTTCAGTTATAAATGTTTGGATGCTAAAAATATTTCCAATCTAAGAAGCGCTAAAGAAAATCTCCTTGAAAGGAAATAGACGAATTCCTTGAGTGTACCTGTTGATTCGCAAAGGGCAACGATCTTCGTCTGTTTGTCGGCAAATACTTTTTAATGAATTCAGGCAGGCTACGTTTATTCAAGACGATACAGTACAAAGACAAAACGGATTATATTTAAAGGTATACTGTTAATTAGATCCCGTTTAATACATTCTTTTTAACAAAGTTAATGCGATCATCATCATTATCATCAGCTCATTTTATGTCCCTACTACTGCTGGGGCACGAGCCTTCCCTATGGATGGAAAGGGAGAACGGGCCATAAACCACCACGCGGGCCCGGTGCGGATTGGTGGTTGTTAACGACTGCTAATGCAGCCGGGACCAACGACTTTACGTGCCTTCCGAAGCACGGAGGAGCTCGAGATGATACATTTTTGGTCACCCGTCCGATGACCGGCCCTTGCAAAATAGTATAACCTCAGCACTCGCAGACCGGGCGCGTTAACCACTGCGCCATCGAGCTCCTCATATAATAATGCGATATTAACTCATTATTTAATAGTACTGTTAACCCATCGAGAAAGCTAATACGCTTGTATTATGGGTACACGTCATAGTCTATCGTAGCTATGGGTATTGTACTACGATGTCTCGAAATTTACCAGAGCACCTATTCGTTCGGCTACCGACGCTTTAGTTAGGGTTAAATAACTGTTGAAAGCCTTTGCTAGTCCCATTAAGGAAATTCTTGATTTTCCTTCGATAATTATGTCATCTGTTTCTTTAACTTTAACGCCAATTCAACAACAACAATTTCTGATATACCTTTTACTGGAGACGGAAGCTTAAGACAGCAAAACGAATTCCAAAGCTTTAAAACGCATGAAACAATGTTTAGACAGCCTTCCGGCACTGCAAGATTATTTACGGATCAGCAAATGCTTTGCTGGTGCATCACTCCAACCATTGTGCTTTTAAACCGAGCATTTTTTCGGTAGGTATCTATGTCACTGTAAGTCTCATACAATCCATTGTCATAATACTTGTAGTTATTATCGTAGAATACACTGCTAGGCATAAGCCTTTTTTATTTTCGTTATTAACGACTAGTGGACCCGGCGGACTTCGTACCGCTTTGACAATTTCCATTCATTCCCGTGAGAATATCGGGATAAAAACTATTATAAACTATCTGTATGCCGAATTTCATCCAAATCCATCCAGGCGTTGCAGCGTGAAGAAGCAACAAATATATATATATACACGCATACACACAAACTTTCGCATTTATAATATTAGTGCGATTAGTCGTGAATCCCACCTAATATTATAAATGCGAAAGTTTGTGAAGATGGATGTTTGTTACTCTTTCACGCAAAAACTACTGAATGGATTTTAATGAAACTGTACAATAATATA
Source organism: Eudonia mercurella (assembly GCA_963082485.1). Lineage (NCBI taxonomy): Eukaryota > Metazoa > Arthropoda > Insecta > Lepidoptera > Crambidae > Eudonia > Eudonia mercurella. The sequence goes on along the minus strand of OY720030.1, from coordinate 17,581,283 downwards.
GTTCATACTCCAGAATAACATATAGGCTATAATTTATAAGAATTTTTTATTATTATTAAGCGTTACTGGCCAAAAACTGACATTTTTGGCCTCATGAACTATTTTGGCGTGCGTCAACGGCGTACAAATCATTCAGCTTCAATTTGCTGATGATAAAGTGGTCATGGTTTCTCAACCATGGCCACTATATCGCTCTGGAAGACCTAAACAAGTGTGTCTGAAAATAAAAATAGAGAAGACGAAAGTTATGTCGAACTTACCTCATCTTACCAAACTTACCGTACCCACTCCTCTGAACATTGGAGTCTCTGCACTTCAAGTTGTGGACGACTATGTTTACCTGGGACAAACGGTCCAGTTAGATAGGTCCAACTTATTGCAACAATACATTCCAAAAAAATTGGTGTGGAACTTGCCAGTTCCAAAAAATTCGACTGTTCCGAAAATAAAATAAAAATCTTGGACGAAATAACTAGCGAAATCAGTGTATAACTCCATCGATACACATGGAGTTCCTAAACTCTTTGGAGCTATCCAGGGTGCCGTTCCATAATCTAGAATTAAATTAGATATACCCGTTTTGTTAATGCGCGACATGGACGCGTTAAAGTAAGGTACTCGATACCGATTCACAATCTTAACTGGAGAAGCCAACGGGAAACAATGTGCTTATACCACGCATCTCATTTAACCAAATAGGAATTAACATACCATTTATTTTTAAAAATCTAACTACAGTTTCCATAAAAAGTTGCATTTTCAATGTCTATCAAAAGTCATAGGGTCAAACCTTTAAGGTAACAGGAATACATTTAGGTACGCCATGTTTTTCCTACGGTCAGCAGTAGCTTGCTCACGGCTCACGTGTTTCTAAACAAATCCTTAAACATAGTTTATAGGAGTATATTGCAGTTAATAGAAGTAAAAAAATATATAGTTATATCTCATACAACAGAATAGGCCATCAGTTCTAAAGATATATACGCAGACGAAATCGCGGGTAGCCGCTAGTCTACAATAAAACGTAGCTCCGTAGGTCTTCAGACATTCCAAATTCGCATTTCTTACTTTGATGTCTTACGTGATGTCTTTCTAAGCCCTATCCTACAAACATTCCGAGGAAAGTTTATCGTAACTTTATCATTTCGTTTGAATTTCATTGGGCTACGGACTTATAATAGTTAAAGAATAGGAGAGGAATTGAATTGGGACTGTTTACGATAAAAGACAGCGTCGTCGTAATTATATGAACTCGCTATGGAATTGACTTATTGGATACGACTAGATAGACAAACAGTTCGATTAAGAGCTTGTCCCTACTTTTTCAATTCTATATAACTACATTCTTTGTCATTTCTTGGGTTTTATATCTTTTAGTCAGCTCTTCATAACTACATTCTTTGTCATTTCTTAGGAGCAATCTTTTAGTCAGTTCTCAATAGTTAATTTCTTTATCACTTCTTAGGTATTGTATCATAATTGTATAACTGTTAAATAATACGCTGAATTGATCATCTATTTTGACGCAGCCGTGAGACACTAAAATGACTTTTTTTTTGTTAACTCCTTCTATTTCCTATTGTCTCTTGTCTATTAAAATAAATGTTTGTTCTTCTTATTCTTCTTCTTCTTCATTGAAAGATATATGCATATCTACATTTTTGTCTTGAAATCTAAAACTGGGCTTAAGAGTCAATACTTCAAATATTCAGTCTTAAGATTCGGATCGAACGTGAAAATTAATGAGTCAATTTGATTGTTTAATTAGAGCAGTGGACGCGTGCTTCGGACGAATTAATTATGTTTGAAGAGCGACCGGCCAAGGCTATAGTCGGCTATTAAGCTTGCCGTTCATTAGGTAAATGTTACGGAATTTCATTTTCTTTTGTGTACAACGCTAATTAGTTTTCACGTTGTATTACGTCACTTATACCGTGAAGAAGGCGATATAAAGTTAAATCATAAATTACAATTAAACCAAAATATTTTATCCATTGACCAAAAAGGCGGTGACATTCTACTTTTTTCTCTCTCCGCATAGAAACCAGGTTGCAAAAGTTATAAAAGATTCGAAATGCCACGATAAAACAATATGAAATATTATATAAACGCGAGTAAATCCGTATACAGTTTTTCAATTTAATATGAAATGTTCGCGTCAACTTGAACAGTTGTAAGTTAATTACTTGCTGTTACATTAAATTATTTGCTTTAATATTATTTAAAGTACGAAGTTAGACGTAAACTATTGTTAACTAATGTTAGTGTTCCGATAAAATGTATACTATAATTATATAAAATTACCCGCTAAACGCAATCAGTGCGGAACATGCTCGCATACCTGTTTGTTTAAGACGTTGCCGTTGTTGCAAATGGTATTTGTATCTAATTAACTCTTACTTAATGGGGTAGAGTGGGGTTAGGGATTGTTCGTACGCCTACAACACGGGATTGCAACGATTGTAACAGCGCAAGAACATATAATGCGTTATAAACAGAGACTTACTAAGAAAACACGATGCTACAGGACAATGAACTTTGTAAATGAAATGTCTCGATAACACAAGTTTTGTTAACAAATTTGACCCGTGGCGTAATCCGTGTTAAACCCCAAGCTGTCACAAAAGAATTTATCATCATCATCGTAATCTTCATCATCATAATCATCATCATCAGCCTCTCCAAGTGCACTACTACTTAGCACAATCACAGGAATCTATCGCGTGCTTGTTACTGAGACAGCCTCTAGTAACATGTATGCATTTATAAGTCCTCTTTCCTAAACTATTGTGTTTATCATATACTCCTTTTAAAAGTAATTCACTCCTCAGCCATTTGCCTTTTGCCTTTTGGCTTCCAGTTGTTAAAGATCATCGTTTCGTACCGATTGGTGCAATTTTTAAAATCACCGGTCAGATTAAAAAATCGCACCCCTACTCTCTCTGTAATTCGCTCTACTCCGCTCTATAATAGCTATTATCAATATACATGACTGCGCTCGCTTATAGTACTTAAAAAGTAGTAACACACGCAGTAACTAAGTTTTTTTAGAATGTTATGCTACTATTTCTATTTTTATTATTTCACAAAGGGAATACGATTGGACTTCATTCATCGCACCTTATGGTAGGTCACGTTATTGTCATTGGCTGAAGGGTCCACAGGTCCACCTCAATTACTGAGAAACTGGCTAAAATCTTATCTCTTAACTGTAACTGTTTGAACTTACCATTGCTACTAACATTGTTATTTGTCGTAGCAACAAATTAGATAGAATGGTGGTAGCTTAGCCGGGCAGACTTATAACAACAAGCCATCAGAACTAAACCCCCGCTGGGAATTGAACTTGGGACCTTTAAGCTTGAAACCCTTGTTCTAACCACAAGACTACAGGGACAATGTCCTTTCTGAAATGTACAACGAAAACAACTAAAGAAAACCAATAATGATCGAATGATCGATTCATAGCGAAGGGAGGCCCCCAGGCTTCCTCAGGGCTACAGCAACGCTGTCAAGGCAACATACAGCAGCATTGAAATCCCCCAAAAACAATGTTACGTTACCCGAAGTCGACCTTAATACTAAAACGGGTTCAAATACGCAAATCGCGTAACCGGCCGGGTGCGCCCGTCGTGTTTCGCAACGGGGCCGCGGGCGCGCTGTTAAAGCGTCGTTAACGCCGGCCCGACCTCTTTCCTCGCTTTGTTTACTTTTTTCCGAGTTTATGCACTGCCGTCATTCATTTTGGAAGTGTTCAAACGTGGCTTCGCGATAAAGACGTCGTCGGTGAGAAGGTAACAGTCAAAATACAGTCAATAAAGTCGGAATGCTATCTAAATTGAGACAGCTACATTTCTCAAGTTGGCAAGACATATTTTACATGAACTTATGGTATTCAGATCTACGCTACCTAACATCAATTCTTGATTGCTGTGCCCAAAAAATTATATCCATTAATAGTTATAATATGTTAGAATGATGTTACCTAAATCCAAAATTAAAGTTGTATTAAAACTGCATAATTTGAAATTTATTAAGCTTTATTTATAAATAAGAGCTCGAGCAAGCGAATACCACACACAATAGAATTTTAGTTGTTTTTGGCCACCTGCTGGTCGATCGACGCTCAAGGGGATAAGCGTTTACCCACATAATGACTGCCGCGTGCGTCTTGTAAGATGTCGGCGAAATTTTTGTTTTGTTTTACACCTTATTGTGACGCATACTTGCATAAATGTTTACTAAATGAAAATATAACTGGCACTCCACTTAAACTCCTTTGATATGAGATAGAACTCTTATTAATATTCCTCTTTATGACGTGTCTAAAACGTTATAGTTAGTAGTTCTCGGATCCGAGTGTGTGGCTCCCATTTTATTTATATATTACGCAATTAATTGTTTATTTTCGTTCTTCTTAATTAGTTTTGCTGTTATATAACTAAACGAGTTACTAAAGTAGATTTTAGAATGAAATATATTTGTTGTTATAAAGTTATATCTAAACTGAAATGTAAAGTTTAGTAAAATAAATACTAATATGTTTAGTTGATCTATTAATAAAGAGGTAACGTTTGTGACTTTGTTTGTGAAACTGGAACCACTGGTTTCATCATCATCATCATCATCTCAGCCAAAAGAAGTCCACTACTGGACAAAGGCCTCCCCCACGGATCTCCATGAGGGGTATTTGCCGTAATCGCCACGCTCGGCAGGCGGGTTGGCGATCGCAGTTGATTAAGAGTAACCTCAGAGAGATGATGCTGCCCATCCTCTGGAATGATCCCTTAGTCGGCTTTTACGACACCCTCGGGAAGATTTAGGAACCAGGACCACTGGTTTAATTCCAATAATTCCTTCACTGATAGAATACTACATTCCTTGCACATAGGCTATAATGTTATTTAAAAAAGTTTGTTTTTAAAATCTCAAATCCACGCGGACGAAGTCGCGAGTAAAGTGCTAGTATAAAATAAACCTAAAATCCGATCAATTAAAAACAAAGTTCTCTTAAACCAACTTCATTACCGGACAGACACCGATAGTTATCAACCATAGAGAACCTTAATCGTCGTTAATCTCTCTTTTCCCAGGACCAGGACACTTTGATCCCCAAGGATCTGGAAAAGGCCAAATAAATCCAATTCGGTACAATTTTAAACTTAATTATACTAGACTTCGTAAAAGGCAAATAACGTATTCGTTGACCCATAAATCCCACGATTTGATTGAATTTATTGTATGTGATGATTTTAGGTCACATTCATAGCTTTTGCTTATATAGGTACATACCTAAATCTGTTTTGGCGAATTTTGTTTAAAGCATATTAAGGCGACCCAATTCTCGTTTCTCGAAACGTGGGGACCAAATTGACGGATATAACTTAGTTTTACAACTAAACGGGTGGTCGGTGAACTGCGGATTCGATCAGTCAGGTCTGGTAGGCAATCTCGGAGTAATCCAGCGTGAATTGTCTAGCCTTTAGGTCGTAAGGCGAACTACAACGTTAAGGGCCGACCTCGAAAAATTATGAGTTGTGAAAAGACGGTGATAGCTTATGTTACTGCCTCCAGACAAGAGACAGGCGCAATCGCGCGCCCTTCGTTCTAGCATAAAAAAACAAATACATTTAATATTATTGCGATAGAACTATTTAGTTATGTGAAACTCTATCCAAATCTAAATTTAGAAAATATGAATTTCTTTTTTTTATCAAGCCTCGATTTTCTATTCATTATATGAAAAAATAATAATAATAAAGATTAATTAAAGATAAAAGGATATTGTTTTTTCTATCGAGAAAATGTGTCGTAATCTTATTTTGGCTTTAACTCAGATCATATAGATACATATCCGAAAATCAAACAACTAATAATAATAATAAATAATAATTATTTACTATTTATAAGTAATAATACTTTATGATGTCTGGAGCTTTGAAAAACCCATTTTTTTACATAGTTATCCCCTTAAGCGTTATGTTTCACCCGAACACGTCATCGTTTGTGTTTTCACTTGACTTAAATGCAATGTACCACGAACTGAAGCGCAATCTGGACCGCTGCGTACGTTTCAGCAGCGATGACAGCTCACATTCTAAGCAATGCGTCGGCAACATCTCGCAGTCGCTCTGACATAACTCGGCCATGTATTTTGCAACGCTGCCTATTAATAATCCCTCTATTCGCCCGCCCAAATTAACATTGTTTATTTTAACTATCTATAATTAAAACAGGGTGTCTTTAACCGCCAATTGGGTCTTTTTCTCACGTAACTCGATCGTCTTCGGAGAATTTAGAATGGCCTATTTTCCACGGAACTGGTGAGAAGGCGTAATAAATCAAGGACATTCATGTTTTTCGCCAAAAAGTTGTGTTGGTTTTAAGAAAGATGTAAATAAAGCGAAGGTGGGACACAGATCCTACTGGCATAAATATTCTTTGCAGACGCGACAAAGGCGTTAAAAATTGGGGCGAAATGAAAAGAGTGAAAAAGCAGTGTTAAAACACCTTCTTATAATGAGATGCTTCCTGTTCGAATGGAGATGAAAGCTTTGTATATCTCAACATCCTGACAATTCCGGTGATTTGCTGCGACGAAATTATATTAACTTTCCCAGAATGTCTCTTTCTGTCGCTGCAGTAACTTGGAAAAGTTGTGACGACTCATGATGATGTTAAACCAGAATAGGACTTCCAGATGTTATTCCCTGAGGCGTAGTTAGCTGGCCCCGTAACAAAAACGTTATGCTCCCGGCAACCTACATTAATTACGAACGATCAAAACGAATAGAGATTCTGGTACATATTAAATTCAGCTTTCTATACGGAAGCTGCGGGTTTATGGTTACTAGGAATACGTTCTGCTCCAGTGGTTAAAGAGAAGCTTCTGCAAACCTATAAACCCACATTTTCATACCCTTTAAAGCATGATATAATGAAGCTTTTCTGTTACATATTAGTTACAAGATTAGGTATTCGATAAAGTACAGAGTAAATAAAGATGTCTCCATCATTCGTTACCCTTACATGTAGGAGTTTAGAATATCACAAAACACTAAACTTGTAACACATAACACAAAAGGTATCTTCATCATCGGTCTGCTCGTTTTGGTCACGCAACCCCTCGAGGGCCATTCAAAAGCAATCTAAGTGTCATTCATGGTTGTAAACGCGTAAAAGTGAAAATGTGTATTGAATTGCTAATGATACAAAATTTGTTGAAACATTGCTGTGATATTATACATGAAACATTTCATGTGTCAGTGAAACCTTAAGCATTGATGTTCAGTATATCTTTGTAATTGAAATAACTAGATCTTACTTAGTTTCAAATTAACGTGTTAAAACGTGGGCTTTCAATTAAAATTGTGACTTATTTGCAGATCCCAATTTATCCTCGTGATCTAATCTTGACTTTAATACCGTGGTAATAAATATTGATTCTGCTAGCGAAATATTTACCCGACCATTGAATTCAATTAAAGCTTTTATACGTCATTTTCTTGCGGTTATATTATTTATATCACATGGTGTTTCCCCGGGTCTCATTGATAAATCCATAATCGCACGGGAAAGGTTATAGGAAAATCAGGCGGTATAGCTATTAATAAATATTGAAATAAATAATTTGTTTTCCAATTTAAATGTGTAAGTATACATTCATTGTAGTTATTATTTGCCGAATGACGTCAGATTCAATTTGGAATAGGATCATAAACACTGTATCACCGATATGGCAACAAAACTGAAGCAATCCATCATTCCTAGCGTCAAAACACCCTGTGTTCTCATGGCTATTAATCAATCTCTTATTTGAACTTCTTTCCAAATTGAGATAAAAATAGAAGCGAATTACATTTCCGTGCCTTAATGAATATCTAACCTATTGGGAAAATTGAATTCTAGAGACTAGTGCGGGCAGGATACAACTATGAGAGTTTTAATTTAACAGAAATGGCGCCTCGAAAATGAAGCATTGTTGACTTCTTGTCACTAGTTTCATTTGTGCACTCCACCAAATCTTATTATAACTGAGCTATATTCTTATTTTTGTGAATTGCTTAGAGCCTGAACATTTATAATGTACGTCTGATCTATACGAGTATACTCGTAACAGTAGCCAAAATGTAGCTCAAAAACTTTCACCCAATCAAATTACATATTTACATAATAAATGGTAGCTGCCGTAAACCACAGTTTTCCTTTGTCAGTTATTAAATACTGTGCATTGTCTCAGCCCCACGAAATATGTAGATTTCTATATGGAGCATAAAAGAAAACTTGAGTCATTATTAAAGTGAAATGTTGTTTCGCCTGCAGGAGTGGCATTGTACATCAAGGAAGAGTCTCTTTGTCTCTTTCGTTTTGTTAACTTTAGACAAAGAATGCCGAATCTGTCTTTACGGCTCTATCAAGAGAAACTGGCGTTGCCGCCCGGAGTAATCATAATGCTGCCCTTCGGAGGTTTATAGCTTTCGCATTTGCGTTTTGTTTACGTGCGCCGGCGCACAATGCAATTTACTTCGTGCATTGTTAATGTAAGCGAGGATTATTGAGACGTTTCATTGGGCACTTATTAAATCGTTCGAGCTTTTAGTACAATCGAAGTTGATTTACTCAGTGCTTTTTAGTGTAGGGAAGCTGACTTTTTAGACTTTGGATAAACTTTTTAGTACTTGTCAAATCGATTTTCTTTTATAGATATTGGATAGATATAGCAAACTATGACGATCGTTGATGTTTCATTACCAATTTTTAGGGTATTGAATTTCGTGTTTAAGACAAAAAATGGTTATTGTTTTGAAGAACTGTTCATGATGTCATTTGTACTCTCAATGGTTTGTTGATTAATTATTTGCTTTGTTGTCTATACACGTGTTGTTCCATTTCTAAAACTTCTTATTTTCGTATTGTTTAATCGACTGTTACAGCAATTCCATTACCACTTAATTCATTTGGCGGTGTCTGCAGCTAACTAATTGTCCGTTTAGCGGGACACATCGGCGTGCAGACATGTACAAAGTAGTAAAAATAGTGGTTCGTCCTCAAATGTTTTATTGTGCGTTGTAACCTATATTCGCGAATAAATAATTGCGTTTTCGGTCCAGTAGTGTTCTGTTACATGTGTTTCGAGTTAGTCCGGGGACAGACCGGTACTGGGAACAGCTGAAATGGGGCGAGCCGAGGCCACCAGACAATGCTTTCCTTTGTAAAAGTGTTGCAGGCGTTAGGTGTAAATATTATAAGAAAAATAATGTGATCAAAATATAGTTTATTGAAATTGTAGGAACTTTGATTAATAAAGAAAATTATGGAATAATAGGTTCTTATTATACCCCCGCACTCATATCTTAGCTTTACTTGTACAAGACAACTTTATTACTTTTTAGAACAAGAGATGTGTTAATTCGATTCAATTTAATTTTATTTCCAATCACTCAAAACTAGTCTTAGTAAGTCTTTACGGAAGGCCAGGGGGTATAATGATTTATTCACTGCAACAAATGTTGTGTGTAGTCCCCTTGAGACACATTTTGCATTTCATTTTAATACTACACTATCTATCTCGTATTTATACATAATATTCAAAAGTAACACCCTTCCTGTTATACAAATGTTTCTATAGCTTAAAGGAATTTTTAGATTTTTAATATTGTAGTGTTTAAAGAAAATGTGTTCTTTTATATATAAGAATAATAAATTTTTGTTAATAAGTATAGATTTATCTGTATAGTATTAATGTGTCAACATTATATAACACTAGTTTGTATTTCAATATTGAAATGCCCTTGCAAGGCATTTACCTAGTTACCTAGCTTTACCTAGTTTTAAGATCATGTAAATCAAATGGATCAATAAAGATTTATGATTATGATTACTGTATTTATAAAGTTGATGTCTCCATGTGCAGGATCATAATATTTTTGGTGAAAACTATAATGAATGGACAAGTATCGCTATCGTGTGCAAAAGGTGTGTCCCCCGGGAGCCGGGTCGGGAATCGAATTTAAATGTCAGACGTGATTAGATTTCGCCGCCCACGCAAAAGGCCTTCCCCGCGTTTTGATATCAATATAATGTATATTTGATTTACAAGCAATATAAGTACCTACCATACATACAAATTGATTTCTGTTTGTAAAGTTAATATGGATGGAAAATTTTACCTCTTTAGATTTTTTTTTATATTTAAGTAGGTCCTTGTTTTGTTGTTTTGCTTTTATTATTACAAAAGTTATTTTATAATTTAACTTAATGTTAAAGACGTACGCTTAAACAATTTAACAGGATAAAATATATAAGAAAAAGAGAAAAGGTTTATGTTTTATACGTGTAGAAAATGGCTGAATTTACAAATACTATGTTTATAATTATCACGAGTATTAAAGATGAAGTTGTGAAAGCATAACTAATAACATTATATTTTTCTTGTTACAGGTATGTTACCGGCAGACTTCAACAATCATAATCGTATGTATTAGGTAGGTATTATGTAAGAATTTCAGGAATACGTTCTATATAGCACTCAATATGTACTGTATCATGAAGTTCCAGATTATGAATAAATTTAGAATACGATATAGCATCAATTTGAAATTGGAAGACGAGATCGATGCGTTCCCGATCACGCAATCCGCTTACCTGTCTGAAAGTCAAGGCGACCAACACAGGTCCACCTGCACGGGCGTCACCTTACCTGCCCCGAATAGAGTGGTTCTATTTTCAAATAGGCTGACGTCACGAGTGCGAAACTGATTTGAGCCTTGATTGCACGCCCTTGCCGACGTAATTACGAGCCGACGCACGTCACTGATTACGTTTCGGCGGGGTATCGTGGAACAGAAAGCTTTTAACTTGGAAAGAAATTAAAAAGATAATGGCGACATGTAAAAGGGCTTAATTGGTTCTTTCACAATGTCAAGTTTACAAGTTGCTACAGTATTTCTGTCATAAACAGTTTACTTTTTTATCTCTATTTGTATTAACTTTTCTATTTGTTACCTCTTAAAGATAATATTCTAAACCAGTTATTTTAAAAGGTGCATGTTAATCAACTAAACACGATCAATTGTATAGATGTAGCGTTATCTAGGGATGGCCATTAGCCCAGCGATGTGTGTTTGATAATTAATCAGCGGTCCCAAATAAGACAAAGGACAGTTAGACTCGCTAGTGATATTTACGATCACGTGTGCGTCTTATTTATAAGAGGTTGGGATAGGGGTGGCCACTACGCAAAGAAAAGAAAAGTTAGGATCCGTAAATCTGCTCTCATTTTGTCCCGATGTCCTGTTTTGATGTTTTATTTATTTATATATTGGGCAGTTAACAAAAACATGTACTACCAAACGAATAGTGTGGTAAACTTTAACTTTCGTGTTTATAGTTAAGAAATCAGATTATAGTGACTGCTGGGCAAAAGCCCATCTCCTCCTATTTTTCCCAGTTATAATATGAGAGAAAAGAACAAATCACATAATAAAAATTATTAAAAAGAATTAGAAGTAGTATTTTGTTCATCTCTACCATTTACGTATGTAAATGTATATTACAGTTGGTCATAAAGTTAAAAACATTAAAAAAAACAAAAGCTCCCCTACTCTTTTGAGTTATAGCAAATTTTTTATATAATTTTCTATGGCAAAGTAATTCCGGCAACGCATTTGCGATTACTTTGGTTTTGCGGGTGTCCATGGGCGGCGGTGATTACATTCCATCAGGTGACCCGCCTGCTCGTTTGCCTCCTTATAACATAAAAAAAAAATTGTATATTTCACGTTTGAATAAAAGATAGTCGATAACCCTAATCGCGAGTGGATGTTTAGTGGTTCCGTTGATTTACTACTTTCTTAATGTCAGCCACCGTTTGACAGAAGTAACTGTTGTTTTGTTTATTTATTGTGCCTTTAAACACAAACGGGAAGAATTTATATAAGTAAAACATTTTGATACGCTTTTAAAAGTCGCGTTCCATTAAATACCTTGTCAACTTCTAATAATATGTTTATGAATAGTTTTTCTTTTATTTTTGTCCACAACGGGAAAGCGTTTGATTACGTCACTTTAGTAAATAACGATAGAAGGTACTACATAAGATGCGCTATGTAAGAACGGGGTTAGTTGCGTTATTCCCCAGTTGCGATTTTCCCCGAAAAATAAATATTTAATTCTAGTTGCGTTTTTACCCGATTTGTTGTAAGGTACAGAGGTTTCTCATTTAAAAACGATTATGTTGAGACATGTATATTACCCAAAAACATTTATGTATCTATTGGCATGTTCAGTGCACCGTTTTGAGTAGCACTCAGTGATTAACAACCATCAGTCCATTAGTGTACCACATTTGGGCACTGACCAACCCACATGGACAGATATGAGCACCATGTGAAGGTAGGGTTGCCAGGTCTTAAAATAAAAAAAGCCGGAACAGCGCTGTATTAGGCCGGACAATTTGCCCTAAAAGTCGGACATGGTGTTTGTGGAAAGCCCAACACACTATTTTAAAGTTGGACTTACGCTTTTCAAACCGGACAACAGTTTTACAATAAAAAAACTCAGATGAGAATTAAGGTTTTCAAAAAAAAACTAATGGAACTTACTTAAAATTAAAAATCAACCTGGTGTTTGGTGTCCTAGCAATCACCTTCATTAAAATTAAAATTATTAATTAACAAAAACAAAATCAAATTCTTGAAAATCTCAAAATGCTAAAGCATTTGCACCTACTTTATCGAGAACATCGTTTTCCAGAGATCATTTCATATAACGAGATCATTTCATAAAATTCTTTGCATGTTAATTTAACATTGCACAATAAAAACATCATCTTTGTGTCTGTAGTTTATTGCGTTCCTTTGTCCACTGGGCGTTTATTAAAGAGAAAACTCTTTCGACGTTGGCGTTGTGGCCTGGAATCGCCACTCGATGGGACAAAAAAGCCTAACAAAGGCCGGACAGGCCGGACACGACCGTAAATAGCCAAACACGGCTAAATCCGGACACCTGGCAACCCTATGTATAGGAGTTACAAGCATGTTAATCTCCAAAGTTTCGTTCCGTTAATCACCGCGGTACATCTTCACGCGAAAAGTACTGACTGCTGAGTACTGAGTACTGAGAGCGTAGGCAAACAATTTCAGGATGTTCAATTATGATGAATGAATAGCATAGAATGGCTTAATAACCAATTGAGTTCCTGTTGCTCGTGGGCCGGTGACCTACGTTCCAAAGAAGCCTACGCGCCGAGGTCTGCCTGCTGGCACAAAATAAGGAGACCCCCAGAAAATAAGCTTAATACATACCACTAAAGACATACTTAATACGTTGCTCGAGCGCATTTGTACGATGCTTACTTACTGCAATCTCCTTATTTTGTGCTGCAGGTGTAGGCTCGCGATCCTAGAGATTATAAAACAAAAGCATTCCTAATTATCAATAGAAACTGTTGCCTTAACGAAACGATAATATAATCTTAAGTTAAATTTAAAGGTTACTTGAAGACAATGTTATGCAGTTTGCTCTAATCTTTAGCTTATCTCACTGCTGAGAATGTATTCCTTTACAGACAGAAAATTTACTGAGTTACATTGAAGGATCGCTAAAAAACAGAGGTAACTAAACTATTACTCCATAGGCGCCCGTTATTTTTTTATTTTAAATATTTTAGTAATTATCAATTCGTATATCAAGCACAATTCGTATCATCGTATTCGTAAACTTCTACGTCAAGCTTGAACACATGCGATAACGGATAAATGTATTCGATATAGCACAAGATAAACTTAAAAAAATGAGGTAGTATGTTTTCCAATAATCATATATGATTGTTCTGACAATACACAGATAGTGTTTCGTATAGTGTAGGCACAATAATAAACCACAGCTCAGTCAAGCCATTCAGCATTCTCATAGATTGCGGAATGGCTCAAGGTCGGCCATTTTGATCCAACTCGCGATTATTTGGAAGCGACCGTTTACATGTTTCCCGGCGGAGAGATATGTTGAAATGGGTGCATGGTTTCATTGGCATTTATTATGGTAATCGAGTGGCGGTTAGTACCCACCAAATAAGGTAATAGAGGAATGCGTGATCGATTGCGATGCGTAGGAAGGCGTAGTGCAACAACTGCGCTGTCAGGAAGAGAAAGAGCTCTACTTTCTGCTTACGTTTGTGCAATTCAATTGTGTAGTCTACCATTTCAAATACAAAGTGTTGGGAAATACCTGCTTAATCCCCATAAGAAAGTGGCTGGAACCCTGGAAAATTATAAGCATGTCTTAAAAGCACCATACAGCCGTGATACTGAGGTTGTTTGTTAACGTAAAATTGCATAGTGGCAGCCCTAACAGAAGTTAAAACATCAGTCAGGGTTGATCAAAAATTATGTAAAAAAAACTTTGTTATTTGTATGGAAATTTATTTACCATAAATTTACCGCCCTGTGTAGACTTACGAACTGGTGGCATAGTTACATTCATCAGAGCTAATTTGTAACCTGATCTGAATAAACGGTTTTAAATTTACAAATCCTTGACCAAAAGCAATGTTCGCTCGGTCCGTTCAAAATGAAAGCGCGTCCTCCAATCTATTTATCGTGAGCGAACGAGCTGAATAGGAAGCGATTCTCCTTGAGGTTCTGCGAAGGATGCAGTCAAGGTCCACGCAAGGGCACCGGAGATGGGTTCGGATATAAAGGGAGCGAATATGCAATGCCACTTCAAACTGCTTCCTTTCTTTGTTACTTTCTATTATGAACTATATGCGGATAGTGTTTAGCCTTCAAATTGCGCATTGCAGTCTGTTTGACACGATTCGAAATAGATCATAGCAGATAAAAATTTGAGTAGAGTGGTAATTTCGATCTTTATAGTGTAGTGAATGTTTATGATGCTCTCTCATGTTTGTATTTAATTTTATACCAAACTTTATTATTTTAGAAAGCTATTTGTTTGTCATAAAGTGTTTTTATTAATACAATTAAAACTACGATCAAACGACAAAAAGATAAGCGCGTCTTTTTATAAATAAATAAATAAATAAATGATAAATAAAATAAAGGAATGACCAATAGACCCATTTATATGTACAAATACATCGTAAATTTTAATATTTACTACTATTTATTAAACCAAAAATATAATGTACTTAAATTGAATGTAAATAAATTATGCACAAAATTAAATAAGGAAGTTAAAATCTAATTAATTAAAATTCGTTTTTTAATTGTTATAATGATTTGCGGAAACCCATATAAAAGTGTGGAAACAAAAATATCATTGAGTAACGAAAAAAATCTGTAACATTCCGCAAGACCTCGAAGGTCTTCCTTCACTAGTGTTTGGAAAGGTTCCGTTCTATCAGATAAAATTAAATAGTTTACAATTAACAATTCTGCAGTCTGATTATTACACAAGGAACATGTATTTTTGATTTTTTGATTCCCACAGGGTTTACCTAGTTAGGGCACCAGTCTCCTATATTATTTGACACTAAGATATAAATAATTGTAAGATTACTGTGTAATAGGAGAAAATAAATATTTTTATTATTATTATTTATTTATTTTACATTTGTCATAATGACATAACATTTGTCGCCATTGCGGCCTGCAAAGGCGACAAATGTTGAACTCCTAAAATAGTATCTTCTATTTCAAGACTTTTGTCTAGTTTTGTAAGAGGGAGACCTCGGTTGCTTATATACGATTGTTACAGTTTTAAACTCAACTGGCATTAGTAATAGGCCTTAGCCTTTATGGTTAGTTGTCCCTTTATTCAAAACTAATATACACGGAAATACAGACTTTTGAAATAGAATCTTATCGAATACAATATTATGTTACAGTTTCATTATCCAATGGGGTTGGCCGGTGAAAACTTAAAGCAGATGGCGCTATCGTAGCTCGATCCCTTGTCAATCAATAGTGTCAATATCAGTTTGACAATTCCGTAATTTGTTACATATATTTTACATCTGAAAATATATAATTTTATAGTTAGAAACTTAGATTTATAACGCCTATTCTAAGGTTAGAAATAATAATGATGACAGAATTTGTTTATGCTTTGATGTTTTAATAATGTAGGAGTGATTTACTTGTGTATTTGATGACTTTTTCATAGTCGCTTTCCACAAAATGTTTTCGACATAACCTCGAACTCGTCGTAGGTATCCAGTAGGGCACGGGACACGCACTAGTGCGTGAAGCCGTTCCATAGAAAATTTCAGAAGGTGATTCTTTTCACACGGCTTGAGGAACCGTTTAAGTTTCTCACCGCCCCTAAAAAAGCCCGGTAAAGCTGAAAATGCCGTCTGAGGCAATTGGCAAATACTCTCCACAAAAAAATGAGAGTTAGAGAATAGAGGACAAACTCATTGCTTGCAATGCTTTATGCAAAGTTTTTCCACATACAGCCGGTATCTTACTAAGCTTTCTAACATGATGGCCAAAAGATCATGGGAACATCGGGCTTGAGAATGGAATTCAAATTCGATATCAATTCACAGTCATTATGAATACTTCAAAACCATAGCGTTTTCTCGTTACTAAATCAACACACAACCACAGAGGCAGTTTCTGAGAAGTTCAAAATTGTAAACACGCGTCGTAAATAGTCACAATAAAACGCTTGTTAACGCCACCACACATTATTCAACTCGTAAATCGCATCTCACGTAGTAGGTACCTAACATTTAATATTTCATAAACTATTTTTTTTGCGTTTTCTTTTTATGAATTTTATTGGGGCGCGTTAGTGACAGACTTGGTGTCTGTCCTATTATTCTGATAGAATAGGTTTTTAAATATACTAGCAGCGCGCCCACGATTTCGCTACCACGTATCTACTAGTACACCATCGTGATATACCTACCCATATGCCACCCAATTTTAGATTTAACAACTCAGAAAGCTTCGTTGGCGTATTGGTGAATTAATGGTATGGAAACGCATACGGGAACAAAGAAACATTCCCTAATAAAAACTACTTAGTTAAACTTATTTTTTAAATGAGTTAAAAACTACTTAGACTAATTCCTCCTTAATCGAAAATTGACAGATTTTTAATTTTAAATTAAGAAAAAACAATTTGTTTAATGTTCAGAGTTCTTTTTGATTGGCCGTTCTCACATCACATCGCTCATTCGGTCGATGTATATCCTTTGGAGCTGACCTCGCTTTAAGCATCTACTATCCTTCGCCTTGTATGCTTTCTTTGTCTTTTACTACATTATGTATATACAGCATATTCAAAACACCTAAGCGTGCTTCTTTCAATTCTTGTCATTACACCTTTTAAACAACGTTGCAACGTTTAAACAGCGTTGCGTTGGTCTTTGTACAGCTTGCGCATTCGGGTAGCGATCTTGCATGCTAAGCAACCTTCGCAAAGCCTGATGATCAGATGGGTAACCAAATTAAACTATCTCCAGTTCTCCCGTGCTTTGAAAGGCACGTTAAGCCGCGAGACCCAGTTTTTGTCGTAAGATGGCTGTCGTATAAAGCCACCAATCCGCATTAGGCCATCATAGCCCCATATAATATTGTTTATGTGGAAACAGCCTGAGTCCAGCATTGGGACGTTTATAGGCTAATGATGATTATGATGATGATATAAATTACGGATTGTAGCAAGATAATACCAATAAGCGAATGTATTTCGCCTCTGCCTTATCTTTATATATACACCGAGACATTTTAGTGGTTGATTTCCCGCAGGTGGGTAGATCAGACCATGAAACTGAACAACTTTCCCCAAGAAACATAGGTCGAAAAACGAGATAATTATTTAACTTTTCCATACAAACCATGCTCGGTCAATAGAGGCTTTGTATAAAATAGTGAAAAAATTATCTCGGTTTTTGACCTATGTTTCTTGGGAAAGTTGTTCAGTTTCATGGTCTGATCTACCCACCTGCGGGAAAACAACCACTTAAATGTCTCGGTGTATATAAATCTTCTGTGTTATTGAACTCCTTCTAAACGGCTGGACCGATTTGGATGAAATTTTCTGTGTGTGTTCGAGTGGATTCGAGAATGGTTTAGATTTACAATTGGTCCCAGTAGATGGCGCTGCTATAGGGGTCCATCATGGGATACGGGTGTTCTTAAGCGGACGAATGATTTGTTTGTTTTGTTGTCATGGAAACTGTCAACGTTTTGTTTGTTTTGTTGTCTAGGAAACCGTCAAAGCGGTACGAAGTCCGCCGGTCAGCTAGTACTCTATAAGAATTAATTGTGTGTGTGTGTGTGCCTGTGCTTAATTTTCAACCAAGTAATTAAACCATTAATATCACGTTATTAATTTTAAACGGCAATAATCTTTTTATTGTGGTTATTTTAACTACATAACTATAACATATTAAGTATAACTACATGCAAGTAAAGAGTTGTTTACTTAGAAAAGTGGTTCGCATTTGTAATTGCAATGTCGAAATGTTCATCCGCCCGCCTTCCGTTAGCGTGTCGGCCATTAAGATCTGCCATTCGTTCTACTACATTAATTTCAAAAGTGTTAAAACACAAAACAACGTTACAATATAAAACTATTCATAAATCAGAATCGTCTTTATTTACAATTACTTTGATCTTACTTTATAGTCAAATGGCTAAGTGTGTCAACTGTGTACGCTCTAATCCTCGAATAAAATTAAATCATCATTGCTATGACAGAATTTATTTATTCGGAAAATAGATATCCATAGACACCGCGTTCGTTGTCCTGCTTCCGAACTGAAAGAAGCACAAGGTTTCTCTTTGGTATTAGAAACAACAACCAAATCAGATTCAATATTATTCTTGTTATCTACTTAGAACGCCTCGTTGGCTGAGTGGCAAAGCGACAACCCGATATCCGAAGCCCCAGGTTCAATTCCCGATGTGTGTTTCAGTTGCCCAGCAGTGGGACAGTTGTAGGCTGTACTTACTTAGAATTGCTATAAAGTGTGATTGAAGTGAACATAAAAAAAATCCACGAGCGGGATTCGAACCCGCACCCCATGACATGCCGGGTCAGGTGCACTGCCAACTATGCTATCGTGGCTCAATCCAACTCGCCGAAATTAATCAACACTATCTACTTTCACTTTATAATCCAAAGGAGCCCTATTCAATGTCGACAACTACGTCATCATCAACATCCGATTTTAATATTTTTACAAATATTGAAAGATCAGTTAAGAATTAGGCAAGCTATATTTATGATTATTTACGCAAATACATGAATGAATAAAGAAATGAATTACAATTTTATTATATGAGTCGCTACATTTATCTTCTAATGTAGCGACTCATATAATAAAATTGTAATTCATTTCTTTATTCATTCATGTATTTGCGTAAATAATCATAAATATAGCTTGCCTAATTAACTAAGCGATCCGAAAATAATCGGACGACCTCCTTGGTCGAGTGGCATGCTCACCAATTTTCATGGTGTCGCCATCTCAGAGGTCCCGGGTTCGATCCCCGGTCCGATCAATTTAGAAATACCGGTTTTTCTATATTGTTTCGGGCCTGGGTGTTTCCTATGTATAATAAATATGTATTTAAGTATATTAAGTATGTTTATCCGTTGTCTAGTTAACCATATATCAAGTTTCTTAAGGAAGCTTTTCTTGGGGCTAGATAATTGGTGTGAGTGTGGGAAACATTTATTTATTTTATAATATAAATCTTTACTAAGTAAGTCTACCTTAGGTTACCAGATTAATGTTTATATATGAAGAATGAATCAACTCATGTGATTATTTTTATTTTTATTTAAACAACACAGAGTCCAAAAGCTCTACTCGTAGCAGCATTATCTGTGGTAGTAGTAACTTAAAGGCTAGCTTTAACTTTAAGTTTCATAAAAAAATAAAGGAAGGCTTTGACTGTGTCCCTATGTTTAGCTTTTTTCATAAATTAATTATTAAAAAAGAAAAAAAAAACCATTGAAATCGTGGCCAGATTTTCGCTGTGTTCAGACATCCAGCAAACATATTTGACGAGATTATATAAAAAAAAGCAAAACATAGGGACAAGGCCAAATTTTTAACGAAAAAAGTAATTAAATCGGTCCAGTTTTGGAGGAGGAATCAGGGGACTACGAAACGTTGTTTTTGTCTACTTTTCATATAATCTGTCGACCTTAGTAATTCCTCTTAATAACTATCAGGGATTGAGCCCTCTGAAATATTATTACTTATTCTGTGTCTCTGAATTTGTTCAACAACAGAGAGCTATATGCTACGTGGTATAGTCACGACGTAACATGTATACACTTTTGGACTAGTTTTGACTCTTATTCCTTGTATTAAAAGTTACATTGTTTACATGTTAATGCTCGCGACTGTACATAGTACGAGTCCATCTATCAAGGTCTTCTCGGATCACTCGCCAACGTCGCCAACGCGAACCAATCATGTTCCTCGCATAAGAATACGGTGAGATGCGCTTCTCGTTGAAGCGAAAACATAGTAAAATGCGTACTTGCCATCATACCGCTCGGTGACGCAGTGGCTAGCACGTTTGCTAATTTACTTTACTGTTGACATATTTATTACTATGTTGACGGTAACCGGCAAGTAGTAGGCAGGTACGTCACACAATTACGTACAATGCAACATTAGTCCCGGAACGGTTTGCACATTTTTGTACATATAAAGGTTCAAAATGTTTTGTTTTTAAGTACCTAATTAAGTTCTCATTTCAAAAACATTTTATATTTTTTTAATTTTGAGTCTTTGGTCGAATTAATTCACCAAGTCATCCAATCCTCATCTTTAATGCTACAACTTAAGGCTATTTGTAAAATTACTCGTAAATCTAAGTTATCTATAAATAAAACACCCTTTAGGTGTGCCTTTGAGTTCCCTCGCAGGTTTTTCCTCCAATTTGCGGCCTGGCAACCACGCGCTGCCCCACAAACCATTAAGGTCGGATGTGGACACGGCCAATCATGGCGCTATTTCCGGTCGGCAGCCCTACCCTTGTGCGTGGAACTGCCAATTATTGCGCTCATCTACTTCTGCAGACAGGTTGTATGGAGAACGGTATTAACATCCTAAAAGGAATAAAACAATCTATCTATTCGAGCAACTTTGAAAGTAAAATCATTTTTTTTTTCTTTATTATAAGTAAAAGTTCTTGGTTAAAATGTATGGAACAGCAATCTTTTTTCACGATTTCATATTAGGCCGCTTGGGAAATCTTGTTTTCAACGGATATTGTTTTCTAAAAAACTATATTTTATTGGGGTTGAAGGTCAGCTAGCTGAGGTAACGTTACGTATTGATTCTATATAGTTATGTATTTTCATTTCAGTTCTACGTACATTACGTATTGTCAAAAGTGTGTGTGTAAAAAGACATTTATCGTACAAGTTTACTCGTATTATGACATAGCTCTGTCAATGCACCACACTCCGAGAGAGACATGCGCGTCACAGCTTGTGTGTCTGTACAGATTTAGAAAAGCCTTACAAATGTTTACTCACTTTACACGACAAGAATTACATAAATATGACAATGGTGACAACTCTTATTGGATTTAGTTCTACATATGCTTCCTCTAGTAGGTATTTCTAATTTCCATTTCCGAAAGTGAGTTCTAATTTTTAAATTGGTCTAGCCGCTTTTTTAAAATTGGTTTGTACTCGCAATTTCATTGAAAATCTCAAATGACGTTGACACTCGAACTGTCCCACCGACACTAATACGATTCCGCTTAAAAGATGTAAAATATAGCATACGAAACGAAAAGTATAGGCGGGCGTAAGGCGGGCGGGCGATTTCCCGACGAGGGAAACTCACGATCGCACCATTCACGCCGCGAATGTGGCCGCGAACAGACGTCCCAACGTCCCGACGCGAGTGTAGTTACCGAAACTCAACGCGAGTGCACCGGTGACTTGTGTCGAACTTTTAAAACAGAAAAAGTAAACATTCCAAAATTAAAACTTCAATAGTGTTGTACTCAATCAAGTGCTGTGTACCATGACATTGGACAGAGACAGTTTTGTTGGTAAAATACAGCCGGCCGCATCGGTCTCCTGTCTATCGCAGTGCCAAAACATTTTCGGGAAGAGGCTCAAACGCTGGGGCTCCACTGGATCATGGGTAAGCCTTGCCTAATGCCCTTACACATTCTTTGAAATAATTATTTACTATTACTTTACTGAAGAGCTCGATGGCGCAGTGGTTAACGCGCCCGGTCTGCGAGTGCTGAGGTTTAGTAACTTTTGCAAGGGCCGGTCATCGGATGGGTGACCAAAAATTTATCATCTCGAGCTCCTCCGTGCTTCGGAAGGCACGTAAACCCGTTGGTCCCGGCTGCATTAGCAGTAGTTAACAACCACCAATCCGCACCGGGCCCGCGTGGTGGTTTATGGCCCGTTCTCCCTTTCCATCCATAGGAAAGGCTCGTGCCCCAGCAGTGGGAGTATAAAATGAGCTGATGATGATGATGATGATGATGATGATTACGATTACGATTACTTTACTTTGCCGGAAAAGCAATTAGTCGAACAGATACAATCAGGTTGTACGGTTGGGTGAGCAGCTAGCGAACGGATACTTTCATTACAATACCTTAAAATTTTTTTAACAAAAACAACAAACTTAAACAAACAAATATACATTTTTAACATCTTATGTAAATGCTAACAACATGATAACAACATTCAAAATTGCAATGCGGTCGTTGTTTATTATCATTTAACGGCCTTTTGAGTTTTGGAATCCCTTTAACAGTTAAGATAGATCACAGGTAGATAAAATTTCAAGTATTCAACTGATGGTCATATACATTGAGCGGACTGGATAAACAACTCCCGGTAACAGTACATATACGATATCAATGAATTAGTTTTACCGTAACAGGGAACACCGTTTCCTGCCCATCGCGGTCTAGACAGCGCCGATACCGGTTGGAGTCGCAAGTCGCGCCCCCAGGACTCGGCCCTAGGGTTATTCCGCTTTCAATCCCGGAGATTTCAAATGCCTCGGAGAATCTATAGTAAAGGATGGGCACACATGCTTGAGTGATGCCATTCTCTCTAGAAACCCTCTGGCGATGTGTGATCACTACGACTTGAGTAGCCGTAATTTTCTTTGTCGCACGTACAATAAAAAATGAAATGCTTTCCCAACACACGTATTCCCTTCCTACAACATGGGATCCTTTAAACGAGGTGTTAGGAAACAACTTGCGAGTTGTTATTTAATTATTATAAATAATACTAATACGTGGATTAGAATAGGAAAAACAATGTTCATTATTGTTTTATAATAATCATAAAATAAAATAAAATTGCACGTTGACAAGGCGAGGATGGCTATTGAGGAGGAATCCAGCGTTCCACCAACTGTCTTCGCATCTATACTGCTTCTGCTTTAAAAAATCTTTAGTTTCTGACCGCTCCCAAAGTCCGGTACGCTGTAAAAGCCATAGGCAGCTTACAAAAAAACTAAAGCTATTCGCAAACTGGCCTCGGTCCGGGGTGCGTTTGGTCACGCGACCGCAGCGTGCCACGCGCGTGACCCTCGCGTGACGAAGCCACCCCTGTACAAATTGAATGTTTCTGACGTCGCCCATGCTACGTATATTTTTTTACATAGTTTACGGTCAACTTTTGATCCTCGTGAAAGGAAATGGTCATGTTTAGTGACGCTTTGTGATATACGATTGGTATTATCACAGTATTACTATTTTTGCGCGTGGCTGACTCTGACGTCTGCCATGTCCATATGTGCATAAATTTTGATCAGATCTTATTATTTTTGCAAAGTGTTATTACCACGAGCGGGACACGAACCCGCACTCTCTGACATGAAATTGTAATATGTTCGTTTCATCATTTACGTAAAATAATACAAATCTTATTCTCTTTTATCAAAGCAGGATAGGTACCTAATGCTTGGGGACAGAAACATGTCTCTGTCAATAACTAAAACTAATTTTATAGTAAAATGGAAATCTAGAGCTTTCATTTAGTTTACTTTGTTAAGTTTACTTTGATATTTAGATAGAGCCTTGGTTTGAGTTGAA
Source organism: Eudonia mercurella (assembly GCA_963082485.1). Lineage (NCBI taxonomy): Eukaryota > Metazoa > Arthropoda > Insecta > Lepidoptera > Crambidae > Eudonia > Eudonia mercurella. The sequence goes on along the minus strand of OY720030.1, from coordinate 17,557,251 downwards.
CCAAAAAATAGATTTGTTTATTTCCTTCGCTAAAATAAATTGTAAGACATTTCGAAGTTTAAACGGCATGTCAAAGTAGTTAACATCCAATCGTTTATTTTAGATTCTTTAAATGACACTTTATCATCAAAATCATATGCCAAAAAGCTCTCAAATGGATTATGTATCATCTCTATTTTCCTATTAGCATACTTAATAGCCATCATACAATCAAATCTTGCATAACATACTAAACCATTAAGTGATTCATGCAGGCTCGTACTTTTCACACACTGTGTGTAATTATTTTCTATTTTTACGCGGCCGAGAATAGCTTTTGCATGTCATTAGCGTGTCTCGCAAGCACTGGTTAATGACTGACGCCGAGATTTATTAATGAAATGCAAAAACGTGTAGGTCTTTGTATAATTTTCTTCCTTCCTTATGTGCGAAACTTGCATCCATTAGTTTTGTGAGTGTGAAAGGTAGTGTAGGCACATTTTTATAAGTTTCTGCTAATAAGATGTTATTTCTGAAAAAAAAAATGATTGAAGAACTACATAATATACTCTTATTTACTACGTAACCATAATAACAAACAACAAGAAATTAATTTAAAGTTAAATTCACGCTTTTAGTAAATGGCTTCAAGTTATTGAAGAATGATTTTACCTAACAATCTAATTTAAAAATTCCAAAATAGATTCATGTCGAAGCGTTATGGCGGAAACGATCAGGAATCAAAAACTTGTTTCTCTATCAGTTGAGCGACCTAAAATTACAAAATTTATTTGTTTTCTCGTTTGTTGTTATGGTAATTTTGCTGTTTTGTAATCTGTGGTATCGCTTCGAACTTCAAAATTGTCGTTCCGCGTTATTAATCTATGCAATATTTTATGTATTTTATTATAGAAACCCAGATTTTTATGGAATTTATCGTTATAACAATAAAGATGTGTGGAAAAATCCCCGATATAATATATTTATCAGATAATGGAGTCAGTCTGATTTCTCTTCCTAACAATGAGACCTTTGAAAGTAAACTATCTACCTAGTGGTTACTAAACTAGGTAGAGATGTAGAGGTTATACCTCTTTTTTCAAATATTTATGAGCTTTCCTAATAAAAATATGTAAGTTTACATGGCAACATCTAACGATATCGTTTACAAAGATATGATAAATAAATATTTCAAAACAGAAGTTGCGAACGGTTGCTTGTTTAAAATACCGAAAGATGTTAAGACTCGTTTATGCAACCTCATTTGGTTTTCTTATGCGATATTTATCAATGTCGGTTTGCATCGTTATCTGCGGACGCAATGCGCTTTTACATCGGGATTCTTAAAAATAAATAGTCCAGTCTTGGAGGGTAATGCTCGCGATCGCCGCAGTATAGTCAAACCAGTGTAAGCAGGGTAAATTTAGTTTTGTACTCAAAACTGCCAACAAGAGGAACAAAGAAGCAAAATATATAGAGTATGTGTTTCTAATTCAATAGCATTTATGCTATTTGATAGATTTTATTATCCGTTGTACCTACACAGTTCAAACTTCTTCAATGTTCTCATACCTACTCAATGCCAACCAAATCTGTAATACGCAACTATTAAAAAAATATTTTCCAAACAAATAATATTAATACAGCGAGCGCCGTTAATGTAAAATAACAATTTTCGTTTAGTCTGAATGCCGTCTACGAAGGTAGAATGATGATGTAATGTAATGTTTTTTATTTGGTCCATCGTTACCCGCGCGTCAAAGCTACCCCATGCGCCAAAAAGATCCCGTCCACCAAAACTACCCCGACTGCCAAAACTACCCCGAACGCGAAGTGACCCCAAGCGCCAAAGTGACCCCAACGGCATGAGCTACCGTCCTCGCTTGACTGTAGTAGGCTCGCAGTGTCTATGGCAGGACCTTGCTCGCCGCGAACTGGTCCGCGCGCCACAACTGGTTCCCGCGTCAGCTGCGACTGCGCCTTTACGTAATTCACTTCACGTAATGTGAAACGTACATTGCTGAATGCCATTGCGCTAGCTGGTGATGCGGCCAATGTTTGGGCAACGAGTAGGTTAGTCGCACCAGTGTTTGCCAGGAACGGTCAGCAACTAATTGTTGACTTTAACAAAAATTTAATAAAGACAGATCACCTGCTCCTTAGCGGTCATCCAGTAAAATATCATTGAAATCCTATGTTATTTTTCGGCGACGTAAACTGGTGTCACCATTGTGCCACTACGAGTTTTTCATTGTGCTGTCTCTGGTTATTTGAGCTACTCTGTACTTCGGAAGGCATGCTCTGTATTTGCCTGCTGTAGAGACGTAATGGGGCCGTATAGAGCCCGCCCGTTTGATAGACCATTCGTCTTCAATTGTTTTATGATTAACATTTCTTACAACAGCCACCTACACTTAAACCGTTTAGTTTATGACATAATCATTCATAATACGATCACAGCATACGCTAGAGTTTATTACTCCCTCTTACATATACTATAAAGCATCAATAAAACTGATTAATGAGCCCAGACCAAAATACAATTTACGAAACACGCCAAGTAAATAAATAATAGTAAACGACAAACGAGAATAGTAAAGCGCACATAGAGACGCGGCCGTAATAAATTATTTTTAAACAACCGCGCGCAGCCTCTGCGTTTAGTACAGAAAATGTGTATTAATAAAATCCACTCCCACGCAACATGAAAACTAATATGTCAAGGTTCACGTTATATGTTTACTTATTTTGAGCTGTAATTAAAAACAGCCGCGGACGCGTCGGCTTTTAAACTTTTTTTTAACTACATCCTCTGGACATTCAACAAATATATTTGCGACTCAATTATTTAAAAAAATGCCTTTTAAAAGATAAGATAAGATAAGATAATCATTTATTTGCCAAAAAACATGGTAATTTACGGGTGGTATAAAATTTACAATGCGCACATGTTTGTTTGTGAGACAGCATGCAAATGTTAATTTAAAATGTCAAAGTTAACATGTCAATAAGGTTACTTAATTAATTATAAGTAGAAGAAAAAACCATAATACAAATAAATGTCAAAAATATCATACTAAAAGTCCATTAACAATATTTTTTATGAAAATTAATACATTAATATACAATTACTACACGATAATAGTGTGTTACTTTATGTCCATCAGGAAGTTTATTAAGTCAATTTATGATAAATACCTTTCTTTAACTGTATAGAAACAATGCTCTAATAGCCAAGCTGTTAATTTATTTTTAAACACATTATATCAAAAAGCAATTGTTTTATCTCATCAGGCAGCTTATTGAATATTATTATCGCTTCAACATAAGCATTTCGTCTAAACATCTCGAGCTTACATTTTGGGAGAAATAATCTATCCTTATGTTTCTTAAGTATTAAAAATACTTTTTGTTTCGTTCCGAATCGACTAAATGACGTGAAAGCGCCTCAATAAATATGGCTGTCATATTTTAAGACTATCATAACAAAGCGAGTTTCACTTCGTTTTGAAATTGCGAAACAATGCGAGTAAATTATGTTTCGGTGAGAATTTTCGAATGTCAGGGTTAGTGTGATGAACACTATCATTCTTTTGTTTTAAAGCGACGCCGTCGGCTGTCTTATAGACGGCTTGAAAATACGAATAGGCAACAAATACAATGTTAACAAATATCTTCCCACAATGTATAATGTGGAGATTATTATCAGATTTTTAGCACATATGTGCTACTACATACAAACTAAAAATACGTATAAGGAACTTACTTTCCTATAGATTTCTTAATTAATGTCTTAACATCATAATATAGCCTTTACAAATAGTGAAGAGATGTTAGTATGCGATTAAAATAATAATATTATATTAAAATAAAAAATCGATCTGACAATATTTGAAAGTGTTTTTTAGTTATTGTCGTGTCAGTGTCAATTCATATATTGAAAAAATTACATCTATTTATACATATACTCGTAGAGACTAGCACATACATAGGAAGTAGGGACAAGTATTCTGAGAAAAAACCATTTTTAAAGCACCAAAATATTTGCCGTTATTGTTTTATCCTGCGTAAAGCGATAAAACTGTGTAAATATTTTATTAACAACTATTTTATACAAATATCCCCGTGTGCGCTGCCCTGTTAAATGCGATATGTTTGGCTTCGAACAAACAAAATTCCAAAGCGTCCGAAATCCTGATAAAACGAAAACCTTTTTGAGATATCCTTTTGTAAAGTTTAAATAATCCTTAGCCTGTGTGAATAATATGTTGTAAGTGGGCCTTCCTTTGGCTTTTTAGCCTTATCCAGAGAAAAGGTGCGTGGTTGGTGATATGGTATCGTTTTTACGTAACATTTAGGATAATGTATATGTCCAGCTGTTATGTAACTTTGCTCTAGTCTTCTTACACTTTTTGTATAAGAAATGTTAAAAAAACTTACATTTTTTTTACACTTTTTTAATATTTCCTAAGAAATAAAGAACTTCAGTTACTCTAAATTTTTTTTACACCAAACTTTTTTCTTTGGCATTTTATTAATAAACAAAATGTATAACGGGGTTTAACGCTAACTAGTGCAGTTATCTTGGGCGCTTCTGGAGTTTTTTTTCTAAAGAAGAAACTCATTTTAATATGTAAATTTCACGCCTTTTTCTGTGGCCGTCTATCACTTATAGAATGGCTTGCAGGTGACACACGGCATCATTTGCATCTAGGACGCAGCACGCTCAGCCACCAGGCTGAGACCTTAGTACCTTACCTCCACCCGACCTCGCCGCATCTGTCTAAGCTTGCCCTTATATAGCGACGATATGTGATAGACATTTATAAGCGGAAAATGTCAGTGTACAGAATCGATTAATTGACATGCAGCATAACTTATGGCGCATCCCTGCTATATTCATTTTGTTAATTGTGTAGACTAGGCGAATCAAGGCAAAGGCAGGTTCTTTTGTTAATTAAAATAGCAATTGAGTTTCCTAGTTAAAAGTAGTTAATTACTGAATGCACATTTTCATATTATCATGAAGGCTGATCTCAATAACAAAATCACTGCGCGTGCGCATACCCATTTTTTTGTACTGCAAAAGCCGGTGTTATTATATTTCGAATATATCATAATGCTTTATATATTTTTCATTGTATTGTACATTTGTGTTTCGTTTTTATTCAAATATCATGCTGATTTTAAACCGTATGGGCTCTGTTTTATCAACTTTGCCGTTACATCGGAAAACATGAATCGATAATGTTATGCGACACTGTTTACTCTGTACCATTTCGCCTACTAGAAACGTCTAGTGATGTAACTTACGCAGGTGACGAAACGTTTACGAAACTGTCAAATCCAACCATTGATGAGGTTACGCACCGAGTAAACAAGACTTGGACGAACTACTCATTGATGCTGCTAATGAAACAGAAGGAAGTGTAGTCAGTACCAATAGGTACAGCTTAGGTTACAAAGTGTTTCAGAAGCTTACATTACTCTTGGTTTGTTATAATCGATTACCCAGAGATAGAACGACCTAGAGCGCACTAGTAAATCTAAAGCTATAACAAATGAAGCACCTTTGGTGATGATATCTCAAGGATCAGTTGTAGGTATCAAAGAGTTCTTGCCTTTCATAAATACCTTTGTGGTGCAGTTCCTTAGTAGTCGAGAGGTAAAGTGCGCTATCAACGTCGGCCTTATCACCGCTAACCATCAAAAGCGATTATGGCTGAGGCGTCAATCTATACTTAATATTATTATAAAGATGAAACCTTAGTATTGTTGTATGTATGTACGTATGTTTGCAACGAATAAACTCAAAATCTACTGGACCGATTTAAAAAATTCTTTCACCATTTAGCTATATAGCGCTGAGTAACATAGGCTATATTTTAAAAAAAATGTCCACCCGTGCGAAGCAGGGACGGGCCGCTATAATAAATAAAGAAATAGGTACTCTTTTACTTTTTTTTTCCGCCCGGATTGCGAAAGACCCAGGTTCGATTCCTGGCTGGGTTGGGTGGGCGTTTAATTTTTTCACAGTATTTTATAAATATTTAATAGATACTCTGTTAAGTATCTTCTACAAAAAACAAAAGAAACGCGGAGCCAGCGTAGTTAGCTCTTAATATTTAGAACCTGGGTGCCTAATGCGAGTTTCAATCGCCATTCGAGCACGTTAACGAAAACGAGAATTTGTATTACAAAATTTTAACTCTCCTCGTATCTCGCTAAGAGGCGCTGCTTCAATCCCATACTAATTTTCGTTTTCGTAAATGAAATCGAATGAATGCGGATAGTGAACAAAACTAACACTAAGCATCCAGAACACTCACATAATGTGAAGTCATTAATGTTTTTCGAGAATGGTTAATTCAATACGGGCGATAGGTGATTTCTAGCTGCGGTTTGAAACCGCCGGTTGCACAACCGAGTGTCTACTCCCGATTATCACGGCCCAGTTGGCGAGTGGCGTAAGTCATGTATGACCCTAATATTTATACTAAACGATCGACGGATCCGCCGTCGTTCAATCACTGACGTTCTGCTTGCAATTTCTGTAGCTCTATTCCGTTAATGAGGAATTCCTGTGACATTGTTCGTGTTGTGGATGCATAGTTTAAATGAGGTTTCACGTTGGATTTGCAAATGTTTAGTATTATTCATTCAATCCATAGATATATAAATGTTAAATTTAACAATGTTTTCGCCAAGATGATTAACCAAGTAACAAGTAAGTTGATTGGCGAAATATATGCACTCATTAAAGTTTGTAAACTGGTATGAAAGTTTGTACAATTCTGAACTTCAACAATGGAATGAATTATGTTACCGATCTATTTAAGGGCATTCAGCGACTTTAAAACAATTAAATTCATGTTTTAATAGTCAATAAAGAGTGAAAAGCCATTTATTATTACTGTAACCTTACCGAGATTTCTAGATGCCAAGTTCAGGTCAGTAGCGACCCAATATGGCGCTAAAATTAAATGTCAAATGATCGTCGGACGTCACGACGCAATAATAAGTACCTATATATAAAAATCCAGAAACCTTCGTCTTCGGTCTAGACTTGCCTACCTTGTTTTCAGTGGCAGACAACCATATATTACCTGGTTGTGGCCATATGTGGGTGTTCTTTCTGAAGGTGCCTATTAGTCCCCATACTACTCTTAAAATACCTTCAATTCAATAAAAAACTTTTAATTTACACCAACTGAACAATGGTGGATCGTTAAGTGTCTAACCTTTTCAATTTCTAAAAGAATTTACTATTATTTTCTTGTAGGTATAAATAAATTCCCTTTCAATATTAAAAGTTGCCGAAACTCAATATGGAAACGTCTTTGTGCCTGTATCTAAGCGCTCCAAGATGAAATTGCGCGATTCCTTACAACTTGGCGAAATGGCTCATTAAATTCTCGCTATGAACAACCTTACACTTGGTTTTGTATAGACATTATGTAGGGTCGGCGAACTTCCAAGTTTTATTGTGGACACACCGCTTTATGAAAATGTTCAATTACCAAGAAACTCGCACATCATCGCTTTTCCGCTCTGAATATCTTAAGTTTACATTTTGTGGTAACAATTTCAGTATTTATAAGGTCGACGCACTTCCAGCGTGTTTCTAAAGACTTTGAAGATTAAACAAAATATAATGTTACACAAAACCAAGTCCAAAGCATGTTTATTAAAAGGTTAGTGAACTAAAACGTAGTTATCGTTGATAGCTACACTAGAAAATGTTAATACCCTTGCCATAAATGTAACGATAATTTAGAATGAGCCGTTTGGTCTACTTGATTAAAAGAAAATTGCGTCTGAGACAGCAAGAGATTATACACTTTAAAAAATTGAAGGAGAACGAGGCTATTACTAGGATTAGAAACGTCTAAGATTGGGTTTAATACTGCCATCGACAAACGTTAGGTACTAATAACGAATTATTTATATGAAGTGAAAGTACTGACAGTGTCGTCCCCAGAGTTTCAACAACAGTGCAAGTACTTTCTTTAGATTACCAGTGCTGCACTTTATAGTTATGAGTAAGATATTACTGCTCAAGCTATTGAAACAAACGAAAATGCATCTGTGAGGAAGTGCTTTAAAAGCAGTAAAGTCGAATATTACGCAAAATACCTGAAGTTAATTGAAAAGTTAACGAATAACTGAAACTGCTTGCTGATATTATTCTAGCCGGGATCTGACTGAATAGCGACATTTTACCTATTATTTCTGCCGCCAAGCAGCATGTCTTCCTGTTTGGAGGTTCAGTGACGTTGCAGGACATAGGAAGCATAAGAGCTAACCCTTCACAGTTCGCAACGCGCCCGTAATACCATTGGTGTGGCAAACATTTATTGGGCATAATAATATAAGTATGCTCGTTTACCGACTCAGTATCAAAAACACGTTATAATTAAAACATCAGCACAAACTCACTGGTGATTATATTAGACTATAAAGGTAATTATGCAACTATTCATCAGAGAGCGTGCGGTACACGAAAACACAATGGAACTGCGAAGTTCCCATGTAATGTTCTTGAACCTGTCGATAAGTCAATTTATGATAGTAATCCGTCTTACAATGAAGACAGGAGAAGGTTCGCCCGCAGAGGTCACATCTCACATGTCTGGTGCATAATGGGAGACGATGACAGGAGATAAGACGCTGGTACGTGGGCAGGTTCGGTCGGATCAGCGGATGCGGCCGGCCGGCGACTAGACGCGAAGGTCGAGCCTTTTGTGATGGTGCTGAGAAAAATAGAAACATTACTATCGTACAGGCTTTTGTAATAAAGATAATAAGTGGCTATAGTCGAAGATTATGGTGATTCCGAGTTTATCACGTATTCAATTTAGTTTTTTTTCATTATCCAATATCTCGATCATATAATCTCGGATTTTACAAGTTTGTATATTTTACATGTAATAAAAGCTCATTTGAACGATAACGTAACGTAATAAAATTTTATTTTATTTGCAAAATTGTTATGTTAACCACGAATCACTAACTTGTAAAGGAATAATGTTATGTTTTGACGCGTAACAAAACAACGCACGCAACGTCGAAGATTCATGGAGAATCAATGGCCGGAGGCTTTATGTATACGAAAATAGACACTTCGTATAAACGCTATGGTTACGAATTTGGCATATTCTATTCGAAATACTTGAAGTAAAACAAACCAGTGTGTGAAACACAATGGCTAAACATTTCGAGATGTTTCCAAATTACTTTGACTTCGGCTTTGACGTTAATTTAATACAATTCTGCACAAAGCAAAGAGAGGTAGGCAACTTTTTCTACGAATCCACACCATTGCTATTAGTCATACTTTTCGTAACATTCATCAATTTGCTATTTAATAAAAAGCATTATCGGTCGTGCGTGTCAAAGCCAGCTAAATTGTTGAAAGCTCGATGATTCACGTGTTATGATTCAAGCCTCGCCAATATTGCTGCACACTTTTTGTCAGGATTGATCACAGAACAGAACATCAACAATGCGTTAATACCACCTTCCGAACATAGTGTGCTCGTGCGCATATTCTTTTATTAATTACAGTGGCCAATACAGTGGAGGATATGACGGCATGCCGGCGGCGCGCGCGTGACCGACCTGCAAACGAGCCTGCGGCCGCGTAATAGCCGTCCATCCTTGAATCGATACGCGTAGAAATTATATTGTTGTGTTGCCGCGCGCCAACCCAATACGATGATCGTGCGCCCCTTGATCGAAAGCGAATATTTATTTATCAGCTTGCTACACCGTAATGGAGACGTTACGATTCCCTGTGTGAGATTGTCTATGTGGCAAATATACAAATTCAATAACAATATCAGATTAAATAATGATAATAACAGATTCTTTATTTATGTCGTACTATTGAGCTAATTCTTACAAATTATGATTTTATTCAAATTATTTTGTATTTGTAGGATATTTTATCACTCCTTTTTTACTACAAAGTCGATTTCAGGGGACTTTTTCAAAAGGTTGTATATTTTTTTATTATTCCAAAACTCCAATTCGCTTCGCTTTAAAAATGCGCGGCCGATGTTGATGCGAGATGGTGTTATAATAATGCGATGGCATTCGAAATCAGCCAATTGGTTTCGTAACGAGTTTAAGTGCAGTTTGTATTCGCCACCGGCTGTTCCGAGTATCGGACCGCAAATCAATTAGCCCCTGCGACTCCATTATTGAACCCTATCTAAGCTTTTGTCTTAATGCAATCACCAATACAGATAAATACTAGTTTATCACAGCGGGGTGGTTATTGCGAGTCTTTACCTTACCTGGGAGCCTCGTACGAGTTTTTCGATCGGTTCGATCACTTAACATAAACATGATTTTGTATTTTGACAGCAGGCTCCGTTTCAATGCCATACCAACTCTTGCCAGTGTCACACGAACACTATACGAATTTTTTGAGAAAAGAGAGAGAGAGAATTGCTTGTAAAATTCGTCACAGATAAAGGCGAAGACAGCACTTTACCCGGAATGCTGAATCGCTAAAATCTTACCCTTTTTTTATAAACAAACCTGAAGAAACACGACAATGGTGTTAATATAGTTGTTATGGCGACAGTGTTAGATAAGAAGATGATGACTAAACCCACTAGTAAACCAATCCGGGAGCTCTAGGTCTAAAGTCTAAAAATAATCTTACTTACCTTACGAAAACGAAAATATATTTTCCGCAGTTGTCAGTTTTGCAATGTGTAAATTGCAGCAACCCACGCATTCTATTGAAACGGAAATCTGAATCTCTAGTTGAAACGAAAGAATTACATTAAACAGGTTTTTCCATCCAGTAGGTATTCCTACGCACGAAATTCTTTCAAAGGAAAAAATTAAGCGTTTTGACATTTCGTTGCCAAATTACTTTCACCACTATTCGCTGAATTGATTTTACTTATTTTATTTTTATTTATTTATTATTTATATACTTGTCTTCTGGTTGATGGGTAACAAAATAGTTTCCTTCTTTTTTTAAGCGAATCTAAGCGATGATGTTCTCATCCCCAGTCGTCAATGTTACGTCCACAACGCTAAATGTAACTTAACACAACACTATATTCTTGTATTTGAAAACTTAAATGCATATGCATAAAAGCATTATGTCATGCTTTTAAAAGTTTTACCTGAAATAGGTATTAAACTTTTTAATCAAGAAGGAGAAACGCGTTTAATGTACTTACACATTTCTACCTATTTTTCTGGAGATAAATTGGTATGTGTGTATTTAGTGGGTAAATTCTGGAACTACTGAACCGATTCTAAATAATAGCTACAATATCACTAGTTTCTTTGACAGAAATACAATTTTTGCGAGAAAACCCTTGGTGTCGGAGCTGCGGGCGAGAGCTTAGTGTCCATATCCAATATTGTTAAGCACTTTCATGAACATCACCACGGTTGGTGTTCCTACTTCCTGGTGATTTTACCTAATTGATAGAGCGCTTTTCTAATTGGTTTCTAAACGACTAGTCGGTGCTAAATGAACAGTGACTTTCTCAGTCTCCTCCATTGCACCACTACCGCGTTGTAGTGCTTAGTGCTTATTAGCCAGCGCTCATGTCCTAGCCGTCCACGAGAAAGTGACTATCAGACGAATCAAACAATACAACACGCATGGTGTACGTGTGGTTCGACACGGCTCGAATATACAACCGTTTCGCAACCGAACCCCGAACGTTGTAAACAGCCGTCACTCAGACACATTTTATAAGAGATTCTGAGATTTCTTTGGCAGCACTCAACTGTTTCCTAACCCGAACTATTTCGGAGTGGACGGTAATCAAAATTCTATTTTATGGAGAGTTATGCGTTCGCCATTGACCCAATACTGCATCTCAGATTAAATAATTGATAGGGGACAGTCTAGTATTAGAGCAAGGGCAGACGGCGAATTGATTTTCATTAGCCAATTTGTGTCTTCCTGCGCACCGAGATGAGATACTCGGCAGAAACATCTGTTGTTTATTAAATTTGAGATCAAATGAAGAATTTCAATGAAACGTTTCAGATGTAGTATTTCCTGATAATAAAATTGAGCATATGCTGTTTTTATTACAATACATCTCTTCACTCCACCTATAATTCGATGGCAGTTGAAGTTTCTAAATTGTAATGGACCAAAACGATATTAATTGTTAATCTTTAATTATGCTTTATTAAATCTCTGAAATCAGTCATTGTCTCTGACTTTCAACTCTAATATATCTGATAAAGATAATTTATTGTTTTAGCTTGAGTGGACTTTTTGAAGTGCATTATCTCTGCGGTTGCGCAACGATCTATTCGAATTATCTTAGGCTGTCATCGGCCGAGTGCGACGTCGTCTGTTTCCGTATTAGACCATCGGCCTCAGCAGGCCTATCCCGTGATACGTAAGCGAGTCTCCAATGTCTTCAACGTACATAGCTGTTCTCGCTACTTTTCCAGTTGAAGTCAACTATGTGCAAAGCGCCATGCATAACGAATCTAGCTTCGTTTCGTTTTGTTGTAAGCTCTGTATCAAATGGCGGGGCGTCTGTCTGTCTCCGAGAACATCTGTTAGAACGAGTTCTGGGAACACTGATCATCGACTCCTGCGCATCAACGAGCACTTGTCGCTATTGAACGAATAGTGTTTTTGGATTTATGTGCAAATGGCAATCGTTTCGGCTGCAAGGAAATGGACTTTCTCTTTAATGTGCAGTCATAAAGATAATGTTGTGGATTCGTCGAAAAGTATTTGTAATTTTTATAAAATACATTTAGATTTATTTAGAGTAGATTTATTTTATGCTACTACCCGACGATCTTGTAGACTTCAAGTCGCACGAGTGGCCATCTGTCCCGTAACTGGGCTGGTTCATGGAACGGATGCTCCTGCGCATCGCAGGAACAGCGTTTTCCCATTAGAAGCCATTACGCAAGCCAGTACGCGCACGCGGCGTATGTTCGGTGTCCACCGCGTAAACGCACGAGTAATTGTCACGAATGCACGGATTGTGGTACTTACGTGCTTTTTGTGTGGGAGCCTACTTCACGGGCTGTCCCATAGTCTTGGGATGGTAATGCAGATATGTGCAATTTTAATTAAAACTCTTTATTCGATGACACAATAAACAAAGTTTTACATAAGTAGTTGTACAATATTATTTTTGGAAAGTTTTCTGATTACTTCAGGCAGCATCACCGAACTTTTTTGGGGGCGGCGAGAAACTTAAAGGGTTCCTCAAGCCGTGTGAAACGAAACACCGCCCGATTATGTTGACGGAACAGTAGATGATGCTGATTGTAGCATTCTGCGACACAGCTTCCACAATTAATGGTCGTTCAATGCAACTTCGAACATTGAAATGACATCTCAGAGAACACTTGACTAATAAATAAACGATGCAGTGCAATGCGAAGTCGAATATGGCAGGCAGGATATAAAGCAGCCGGCCACATGGCCAATCGCCATTCGTGCGCGGCTCGCTAGACCGAGTGTCTGCGAGATGTTTGCACTCAATTACTGCCTTTGTGTAAGTACGTTGATTGCACAATTGTGACTCGTAAAGTAACGAGACTCAAAACACATTTTTTTACAGTTACTTTCAGTGAAACACAAACAAAATAAAGAAATGATAATTTATATGGGAGATTCTTAATCAAGTATTCATTAAGTTGTATTTTTTTGCAAGACAGCAGAATTTTTTTTGATTTACTTTTTAATTATTAAACCTACCTACCCCGATTTTACCTATTTTTACTGCTATGCAGTATTATCTTGCATTGCTTTGTTCTGGTTCAAAGGGTATGAGATAGTATAATAATAGATATAATATGCCTACCTATACAATACAAATGCTCTTATAATTGTTTGCCGGCTCTTAAACACCAAATATAAAAACATCTTAGTAGGTATAACAATGAAAAAAGATTTACAAGTAATTTCGATGAGACTTATGAAATAGTTCGATAATTTTCATAGATTAAGCTGTAAACCACGTATAAAATACCTATTAATTCAACACAACATCCAGTGAAACGCATACAATAAAATCGCAATATCCGCGCTTATAGCTGTCAATCGTTTATCCGAGAATCGTTTCTATATGCGCATACGCACTGCCGCGCGCGTCCGCATCGCTACCGGGGTCGAAGACCTCGCCATAGACTACCGAGCATAGATAAAATCACTAGAAATGCTGCTGCGATTCTTCCGACCAGCACTCATGTTGAGCAACTTATTAGTTATGTCATTAGAAAATTTAATTATCTCCCATTGATTACAAGATCACGCTCACTGAATATTCAATGGAACCGATCGATAATCTAATTATTAAAAACAAATTGAATACTTGCATAAGGTCTTAGTGGTAGATCACGAATGATAGATTACGATTATGACATTTGAAATGCGTTTCTTTTCCTCCTCTAGTCTTCAAAAGTTCGTACAAAATCAAGACAGTAAAAATCACAATAGGTCCACTCCACAGATGCTTGAAAGCTGTTCTGTCTGTTTGAAGTTTGATGCGAATCTACATGTGTACCGTATGCAACTACAGAATCGTCCATTTGTCTTCACCCGTAGGAGTGACTTATGCGACGAGGGCCAGGCCATAAATTAGCCGCACTCCCCCTAGCTTTCCTAAAGCACGCTCAGAGAGAGCCAACAGGCGCGCCCACTGTCCCTTCCAGGCTGATCTCTTTCCGGATCGGTGGCTCCATTCAATGGCGAGTGGGCAGACAAGCGTTTGCCAATTATTATTGTTTACTTTCTATCGCTAATCGCATATGTAATGCGCTTCTCCGAATCGTATGAGCATCGAATCACTCTGTATAAAACTGTTTAGTAATAACCAGCGTACCTATTGTTAGTTTTGTACTCCGCCTACGGTTATGCAATTATTTTGGTATTAGTCAAAATGTGGGCTGCGATGCGTAATGCTTAGATCCTGTAGTTCTGATCAACGTGTGCTCTAATTAAGGTTTCGTTTTTAAATCTGAAATTTAAATCTGAAATTTAAATCCTTCTTTTTTACTACTATCTACCAGTTTTTTAATAATAGTTCTGGTTACTCCTCC
Source organism: Eudonia mercurella (assembly GCA_963082485.1). Taxonomy (NCBI): domain Eukaryota; kingdom Metazoa; phylum Arthropoda; class Insecta; order Lepidoptera; family Crambidae; genus Eudonia; species Eudonia mercurella. The sequence goes on along the minus strand of OY720030.1, from coordinate 17,542,203 downwards.
AGAAAGCTAATAATATGTTTGTGTGAGGAATGGGTTTACGTCTGTAGTCCGATGACTATACGGATTGAAGCAATTTTTCTTACATTCAATGCGTTCAAGCATAGGTTCAGCTCAGCTATTGTCGCTGCGAAATTATTTTAAACCGACTGACCTACAAACTTGAAATTCTGCATGTGGATTTCTTATGTGACATCTGCATTTTTTTAGTCAATTATGTATAAAAACACAAATGTTGAAAAAATTTCCACGAGCAGGATTTGAACCTGCACCCTTCTGACATACCGGGTCAGGTGCTCCTCCAATTGAGCTATCGTGGTTCTAACCAGCCCGCCGAAATTATTCAACACTATTTACTTTTTACTTTGAAAGCCAAAGGCGCCCGTTCAATGTCAACAACTACCGTCATTAACATCCGATCATAATATTTTTACAAATACTAAAGATCAGTTAAGAAGTAGGCAAGCTATTATAAAATGTTTATTATTATTATTTATTATTATAAAACATTTGTGTTTTTGTAATTTGTTTCGCAACAAAATTTGCGTTAAAAATTATTTAAAACATTCAATTATGTATGTTTCACTGCAGGGCAAAGTCCTTCCCAAAACCTTTCCACTTCCCTTAATCCTTTGCAGTTTCCCACCTAATACGGCCGTTTACGCGGACTCACACCGACAACGCGGGCGGGCCGCTGTGTTCTATATTAAATGAATCGCAATATCTTAAAAGAACCTCCGAAGGTGTACGGGAGTATGCTCACAGTGTCGTCGGATACGCGTCGTAGTTTTTCTCGTTCGCATTTCGCCGTGCACCATCGCCATATTAGGTCATATGCATACGTACGGTGCTATAATGAACCCATTAAGGCAGACAACAAGCGCGCGCCGGTTCCGCGCGATCGCTCGCTGCGCAGGCGCCGCCACCGCCGCTAGCGCGCGTTTCGGGGCCACGGGTAAATAAACAAAACGTAATAGGTACACGCAGGTAATATATTCGCGATCGCTTATTGACACACTGGAGGAAATAATTAAAGGCGTTTCGATTTAACACCGACCGGTTAACATTGAATTTGGCGACTTTTAATTTGATTAATGTTCTCTCTTTTTTGTTCGATTTTAAGTAACTCTGCTGGCAATTAACGTAATTGAAAAATTATTTATAAAAAACAGACTGCTATTTTTACCAAAACCTATAAATTAATAAAACGTATCTTTAAAAAATACCTAAAAAAATATCGTGTTTATACATATTATTGAATTGCAACGAGGTTATCGAACACCCTAATTTCTAATTAACACGGTTTTTTTATAGAACGACTTTGTGTTTGCCGCTATCGGTTACGTTAGGTGACCTCAACAGTTATTACTATTCTACGGTTCTCCACATTATTGATAACGAAATGTTACAAAAAAAATACTGGTAAATTTTCCATGTATAAAAAGGTGGGAGGCGAGAGCGCATACTAATAACCGTTTCTCTTAAATATAGCCATTTTATTTTCTTTGAGTAACTTTACTCGGTATACATTTTATAGCTTCTTTTTCCTACAAAGAAGCGTTTACCGCACCTAATGGAGATGGTTAAACCACTAGACTTAATCTTAAACCGGTGGTTTATTCACCGCTTAACAACAGATGCGTTGGAATATTAACAGAAGGTAACTACTTAGCCATATCAACAGACACTGCGTTAAATTAAATCATAAAGAAAGTAAATCTTCCCAAACCTTCATAATATATGTCACATTAAAAATAGAAATATATGACATTGAAAAGTCCAGATACCCAATGCAACTGTATAAATATTGCATTCCGATTGGAAACTCCACTTACGTATCGCGATAACCCAAGTATCGTATCAATCAACCACGCTTGATTCGCAACACTCACCCTCACCGTATCTACTAGGCGCATAATTCATGCCTGCAATCCGGTCTACTTTCTACCGTGTTCTAAAAATAAACACAGAAATAGGTTGTAAGGCACGCGCACAATAAACTGACCCAAATGCACCGGTGACGTAGGCACAAACTGACGTAATTCCACATCACCGATCTCTGGAGAGTCTCGTCCAATCGGGAACTATGAGTTAGCGTGCGCTGTTATTTTCACGTTAAGATTGTTGGGACATCGATCGTTGGAACTGACTTTTCTATGACGAGATACGGTTGGTAGTACAGTAAAGTTGCTCGGTATAGATACCGAAGGTCTCAGGGTCAGCAACCGTAGCATATTGGTTACCATTGAGCTGAGCTTATGCCTGTTGGCCGGCTTAGTCTAATAAAGTGTCAGACAGCTTATCAAAACTTTTGTCATACTCAAACGGTATTAGTTAGTATAAGGAGGGCCAATGCGGCACAATCCTGCTTCACAGTTCTAGCAGTCTTTGCATCTGGACTCCGCTTACACTTGGTAGAGCGGAGTCGTTTGCCTGCATATACGAATAAAACACTCATAATAAAAACGACAGAGATTTGAGATTACAAAGTTGTAAAACCGTCAATTATAAATATATCTCCTCTAAACAAATAGCAATAGAAATAGTTTTTAATTTCAATTAATACTACACAAAATGTTTGTTGATGATTTTGATATATAAGTATACGAGTTAGAAACACTGTTTTTGGTGTTATTCATAACAAGCTAACATTCGCATAATGTGGTTACTGATTTGATTACGTTATTCAAGGTTACAAGGAAGATTTACACTATGTGGCAAACATTCCAATTGGAAAAACAAAATGAAGTGTAACGCGAGTACAGTTGTACCTTTACAGCAATGGAGGAGCGTCCAAGAAAGTTATGAATATGATAATTGGAAGCGGAATACAAACCTCGTCGATTTCAATATTGACTCGCTCGTTGATATGCTCTATTATTTGATATGATTTGATTTTTATGTAAATATACTATCGACCTTTTTGTAACAATCTTAGTATTACCTACCTTGTCTTCTGACTAAGTGAGTTAAAATAGAATAAAGGATTCCTAAAATTCAAACTCGTAGACGTAGACGCTACGAAAATGTATTAAATATACCTCACAATACATTGCTTGAAATCGTCTTGAAATCGTATCTTTTTTTAATTTTGTTAATATTATTTTCCAATGTATTTCTATTGTATGACGACATATTGAAACGACAGGATCAAATAACTCTTATAATATAATTGTAGATATATATTTAGTTAGATACGTTTCTAATAAACTTATTTAATAATCAAATGTATCGCAATCAACTAATCTCCACTTTCAAACATGACTGACTTTCATTAGTTGATGTCAATGTCGAACATTAGCAGTGTTAATATAATAACTACACTTGAACTGCTCCTAGTCGATTGGCATAGTTCTTATTTATAGCTCAACAAGTTAATGCCATAATCTTTTCATAACACACAATCACGTAACGATGAGTCAATGTTGCCGAAATGCTACGGTGGCGGCGCCTTTGCCCCATATACAAGCCTGTTGAGTCATCTATGTCACTTTCATTATTTATCCGGTACTTAGTCACGATGTGCTTTCAGACAGTCTGCCATCTTTAGTTATTAGACGAGTTTCGATGTGTTGCTGCAACTTAGATGGCGTACCTACGTAATTTGGCGATATGAAGCACTATGCAGTGCTTCACATCCAAAAAGTCTTAATACCGCTGCCGGTATTAAGACTTTTTGGAAGGATATTACAGTTTTTACTAACAATATTGTTATCATGTTTTCTGATGTTACTACGGGTGGATATTACATAATAGATTGATAAGTATAGAATAATATTTCCTTGTTATTTGCTAAAGTCTACGCAAACACTGAAATGTTAATTTTTCATGACATTTTGAACCCTGTATCCATGTTTACGGGGTAACTCCGGTGACAGTGGACATTGGCAATCTTATTATTAACGAGTATTATACTCCTGTCAAATGATTTTTTTCCGGTGCGTTCCATTTCATGCTAATTGAGTTATTGTAACGAAGGCTGTTAATTGCACATAACCTATACAGCGTCCCCAGCCCGTATATACAAACGTACAGAAATTAGGTGGTCCTAGTATACTAGAATACCTATTAAATTATTCATCGAGACCTATCGTAGGTAGGTATAGATTGCATCTCTTGACGAGAAGACAACGTAGGCGCTCAAACTCACTCAAACCATTATAAATATGATGCAGTAACTTCAGTTTCACAATGTGCAATTGGCAACCAAGCAAAGATTGATGACGAGCGTCCGATGTGAACCGTCCTACATAGCCGTCGACCGATCACTCATACACCTTCGGAAATATGACTCAAAACTAAAACAGAACATATTGAAATGTTTCTAAAACAATAGTTTACCAAACTTTAATAGTTGATGGAGCTAAATTAAACAGAAAGATCGAGAAAATCTTTTGGTCTAGTGTAAAAATATGGGAAGTAAAATGTACCTATTGATATTGTTTATGTAAGTATATGAGTTTACATTTAAATAAATTTGAGATTGCGTGAACGCATGTTGATCATCGCAGTACATACGCTGTCCGGAGGATCTCTAGTTTTGTACCCAATGCTTCTTACGGTTTTGTAGCTTTAAGCACTTACTCATTTATTCGAATAAAATTATCATTAATTAACAGATAGCCTTTCGTTAATTAAACATAATTAGAAAGTGCGAAATTTACTGTCAAAGGGTCAATACCAGAGCTAGCTGAGCAGGGTTTTCACATGCCTAATGATTTCACAGTAGCTTGTATATAGATTTAACGTTATTTGAACTTGGCACATTCCACAAGATTATAGTTAACATTTATTCTAAGAAGTTGTTGGCAAGATCGTCTGCTTTCTGCAACAAAAGCCGCATGTCGCCGTGATACAATGATCGTAAATCACGAACTTAAAATAATTGCCGTCAACCCTGAGACTCAAAAGTGAGAAGGAAAAGTGTGACGAATTGCAATTGCTTGCGTCGCCTGAGCAGATTAGACGGAATTACGGCCTGCGTCCGATCGTAAACAAATGGTTTCCTGGAAGAAATTGCTTTTTAGCGATAAGACCGCCATTTGTACTTCTTCTTGTATTGTCCTCTCTAAGTCTTTTGTATGGTGTACAATAAAGAGTATTTTCATTTCATTTCATTTTATTCATGGTTGTAAGGATATTTGTTATTGTTATAATAAGTTAGTGTCGATTGTAGTGTTGTTATAAATACAGACTTACAAATTAAGTATTGTTATTTGAAGTAGTTACTTGAAATTAGCTAAGTAGTTACTTAGCTAATTTCAAATAAAACTAACAAAATCATTAAAACGATGACACAATAAAAACAAAGTAAATCATCGGAAACGTAGAAAGCAAATCAGCTATTGTGAGGAGCGACTCGTCCGGAAAAACCAAAGCCATCAATTCCCGAAGCGTGAAAACGCCAATTTGGCAGACGCCGCGGAGTCTGCGCCGCGCGGGAGCACTTTCTCTGCGCAGGCGCAGGCACCAGGCAGGCGCGCTGTCACAGTCAAACACGCGCGCGCCGGCGCCGCCCGCCCCTCTCCACGGTTGCAAACTTCCGGACCTTTTTAAACAATCAACTTTCGTGTTTTCACGGTCCAACATTCAAGTTCAATGTTTGCATCTGTAAAGTAGTTAAATTCGTGTTTCATATGATTTTTAAAATTAAATTAAAAACAATCAACAAGACGTCACGTCAGTGCAATTTGGAAGTTTACCGGTGGTGATGTTAGGACGTTGCCCTCTCCGAGCCTCTCCCCGAATTGACGTAGAATTTCTTGGATCATGTTATATCGTGCTCTGGACAGTCTGAAGCGAGTGCATTTATAATGCCCGCCGTTTGCCAAGCTGTGACAATGACCAAGACGTATCGCGACCACATCTGACGCGGGTGGACTTCAGCCAAAACATGACGCTTTGGTACACAGACTTATTGGTGAGCTTTTGTCCTAGTGATTAAAAAGTATTGCATCTAAATTCAAACTGCAATAACACATATTAAAATATAAGAGTATTTGAAACATAGTTATCTGCGTAAAATATTTTGTTTTATACGTTCCTGTATGTTGTTTCCTCAACTATTATTTAATCTGTGACTGAGTGCAATAAAACTAATTAAAGATTGGTGTTGTATGATAATTTTTGAAATACAAACAACAAACACTTTGTTATCCCTGTCACCTTTATTCAATTCAATTGCATAAAATAATTTCAAAAGATCAGTTAAACCGCCTCCTCTGCTTACTAAACCGAAAATAATGTCAAGTACACCAAACACATGTCATAAAAAAAACAAAACATGAATTCGCGTCGATTGTCTTCAATTGCAGTTGATTAATCGCTACGGAGATGATCGTATACATTACTAAATGGGCCATCAAAGGCGATTTCGTTTTTGACACTAGCCTTTCTCAATCTCAAAGCCACGACTCTCCAATTAATTGAGCGTCGAGACTCGAGACATCGTTAAATTATTATTGAGAGCGATTCGCGCCGTATCGACGGCGCGCGAGGGCGACACGACACTTCCCTCAATTACGCACACTTGGAGTATAAGCAATTGACCCACAAGTAATATGTTATTACTATCGGCCGGTAAAGGCTGTGGGCACCTAGTTATTTATCGGGTCAATTGGTGTAGATAGTTGCTTCGAATTTCGATTTCGAACACTTTCTAAATAATCGACGCTTAGTTCCGTAGTTAAATGAGCTGAGCGCATCATCCTCCTTGCTGAGGTCTGCTAATTGTTCGTTAGCATCTTTCCTGTGATGCGCGCACGCAAGATGGCCATTACGTAATTGTGCCACTTCTACGGGACCGTTGACCCGCTAATTGCGTTTGATGTGAATAGGTTGCGATCGTGGAACGGTTGTCGCCGGCCGACTAACGTGTTTTTTTTTCTGTGTTGCAAATACGGAAAGTGAGTATGTGGGTCGTCCGACGCAATAAATCGTCGATCAATATCTCCGGACGGCGAATTAGAGACTAAGTATTGAAAGCATGACCATTTTATTTTTTCTCTAGAATTGTGGAGAAGACGTCGCGTCACGAATTCAGTTTTAATTCGTATGTCGTGATCAAGTTGTTACGCTCTAAAATCTAAATTAGTTATTTTCTTAACAAAAGCTAAATTAGCTTTTGTTTATTTGTCATCATGTGGAAAAGGAATAGTTTATTGTGATACTAACATGAAGTTTTCTCTTATTTAAATTAATATGGTACGTTCACACACCTGCATAAGAGTAAAATAAAATATGAAACTTCCTGCTGGTATGTAGTATTTTCCTCTACCTACCTATCTACCCTAAATTAGCATCTCATCCCAAAAAGCAAAATCTCCCGCAGAAAAATAAATAAATACATGAGTATGTTATACCTATTGCCTAGTATGCATATTAGGAAAGTTTGCTGAACTCACCCAACTGTCAGAAAGCTTCGGAAGCGGACTCCACTCTTGCGCATTCGATTGGCTTCTCTAAACCATAGATCCGGCGAGTGGTAAACAGATGTTAGCCTATCGAAACCTACACAAGGCGGCCATTATAAACAGCGTAGGCCGTGTTACGTTCGTTCATTTAGCAAAGCCGCCTGTCGGCAGATCTCACTTACAATAAACAATTTGTAATGCAAAATGAAACATCAACAAAGCTCACCACAACATCTTGTTTACATCCGAATGTAATATACAAAGCTCATTTTGTTAGTTGCGAATAAAATTGCGATGGAACCTTTACAATTCTAAAAACGGTATGCAACCGGAAGTAGCGGCTATAATTACCTATGAGTACATATAGGGCAAGTAATTTGACGTTGCAAATAGACATGTATGAGTTGAATGGAGCCGGTAATTAGACGGAGCTAAGTTAGACGAGGGGCTACGCTTGTTTTGGGGCATAGCGCACCGTTACCCAGTTTCGATCGCTGCAGTGTTGCCGCTCGATGGTAGGGTTGTCAGCGGCTTGTAATGCACCTAATCCACGATTTATATTATCTATACTAATATTGGAAAGCTGAAGAGTTTATTTGTTTGTTTGGTTGAACGCGCTAATCTTAGGAACTACTTGTTCGAATTGAAAAATTATTTTTGTGTTGAATAATCCATTTATTGAGGAAGGCTATAGGCTATATTACATCACGCTTTGACTAATAGGAGTGGAGCAGCAATGAAAAATGTTGCAAAAACGGGAAAATATTTACGAGGGTGAAACCGCGAGGCACAGCTAGTAGTCAATATTAATCACCAAGAGCTTCACTTGTTTTAAGATATAACGCACTGTTACTGTTTCGTTTTAACATTAACATCTATGGCTCTGAATTGGAAGTCGTTAATGAGTACTGTTGTACCTATTCCTACGCTCATCGCGAGATCAAAAAATCCACAGATGAATGAAAAGCTTTTGTAAGACCTTATTTTTCGTTATAGTTGTAGTTCCCAATAGTGCTCATAATAATCTGCTTAGCATTAAGCATTTTATGACATCATATTAAGAACAAACACAAATTTACAAATAATTTATAGGTTAGACACTTGACGTATTTATAATGGTGTCAACCCTAGTGCGACTCATTTTATTAATGGCCTCCTTTAGAAAGATAATGGAGTCTAAAACACGAGCAACAGTGCAAGCACTTGTCTGATTCACGTCTGCTCTTTTTGAAAGGTAATACCCATAATTAGGGGGTGAAAGCTGAAACGATTTTTTCGCTAGATCCGTGAGCTGCGCCTGCGCTACAACAGTTTTGTTCACACGATTGCTCATTTTTGAATAGTTTGGTCTGTGACCACGCCCTGAAGAAGTATTCACCGCCTTATTTTAAAGTTTAACTTTTACTTATACTAAACTTATAAGATTTATTATTAAGTGTCTTTTTGTAAAGTTTGTCTTAAAAGTTTTACTTAAAAAGTGCTACATCGAAAGTGTTGGTAGCTATATCACGAAATCTTAGTGCCTTACGAAATTCCCACACTTGAAAATGCTAACTGCCTAATTATGTTTTTTTTTTGCAAACTGGCGCGTGGTAACTTCACGTGACATACAAAATTCTCATTATCTGTGAAACCACGAATAGCATTGAATTTCGAAAACCATACGTCTCAACTTCTCAAGTCATTGTAGTAAGGCTTTAATTAAAATTCTAATTGAACCAGCTAGCGAAAAGCCTAACTTTCGTTGGTGACTATTTAAATCAGGACATTGGTTCTTTGCATGATGACAGTAGCTTTGGTGGACCAAAGGCATTATTTAGGTGATATTAATAGACAGACAATGATGAATGATAATGTGTTCTTAACATAACACTTTAACCTCATAATAATGTTATCTTGTTTTGTTACAGAGCCCCGGCGCAGTGAGCGGACCGGGCGCAGAGGCACAAAGCGGCTCCAGAGATGCTCTGGACGTGCGCTACTCGCTAGCTGCGCTGGCGGATGACTACACCAAGCGCAAGCACGTGGTGCGCGTCACCACCGCCGCGGGTGCGGAGCTACTGCTGCAGGTGGGTACACTCCAGCTGTCTGTTGGAGCTGTCAGTCGTTGCTGGCGCTAACAGGCGTTGTAGCAAACGCAAACGCTGTAGCGTTCCTGTGAGTAGTAAATCCTAAGTGCCACTAAGCTACTAGTACGGAATGCGATGAACTGTATTACCGACAATTTCTTTGCTCATTTAAGAAACATCTAGATTAGCCTTATTTATTACAAAATACATGCAATGTGTAGGGAAGCTTGGTAGTACATCACGTCGGGGTCACCAATGTAGGGAAACCTGGTGGTAGGTAGAATGCCACATTGAGGAAGGCCAAAGGGAAGATCTTCCTCCGAGCTGGGTGGTATAGCTCGGGGACCAAGGTCCAACGGATGTTAGTTGGAGGTGCTATATATAGCGAAGGAGACGGTGAAACTTCGCTACCGCGATGCAGGTTTCCCATACTATTTCACGTCGTAGTATGGCGATGTCGTTGGTAAGCGTTTGTGGCGCCATCTGTTAACACAGTTGAGAAGGTGTTTGCTTCGTGTCAATGTGCGGCGTATGCGGTAGGTGGCGCCGCCACATCACTCCCCCCCTGAGACCGGAGGTCGAGATGCCAGTGAGTGTGCTCAGCAGTCAGTGCTTCAGAGCTTGCAAGTGCCAGTGGAGAGTGCTGCTGCAGAATGCCCCAGTCTACGGTGAGTCGAGACGGGTGGGGTGAAGGCGCGTTGCCAGTGATGCAGTGTGCTGCTCCTGTCTGCGGTGAGTCGAGACAGGTGATGATGACGGTGGGTCCGAGCTGCTGGTGTGCAGGGCTGCCACGCCGGAGTGATGCGGCCGACATTGATGCACCGGTCGTGGGCTGCGAAGACCAGGTCGGGATGATGCCGTCGAGTGTGCCGGAGGTCCAGGAAGCGTCGTCCAAGATGCTGCGGTGGAACCTTGTGGCTCGATTGCTGGCTTGCTGTGACTGCTGGCGAAGGTATCTGGTGAATGAGGAGTGTGATGGATGGGCGCTGCTGCGATGATGTTGAAGGTGCTTCTGTGCTCTGTCGGGGTCACCAGTTTAGGGAAGCTTGTGGTACATCACGTCGGGGTCACCACTGTAGGGAAGCTTGGTAGTACATCACGTCGGGGTCACCAATGTAGGGAAACCTGGTGGTAGGTAGAATGCCACATTGAGGAAGGCCAAAGGGAAGATCTTCCTCCGAGCTGGGTGGTATAGCTCGGGGACCAAGGTCCAACGGATGTTAGTTGGAGGTGCTATATATAGCGAAGGAGACGGTGAAACTTCGCTACCGCGATGCAGGTTTCCCATACTATTTCACGTCGTAGTATGGCGATGTCGTTGGTAAGCGTTTGTGGCGCCATCTGTTAACACAGTTGAGAAGGTGTTTGCTTCGTGTCAATGTGCGGCGTATGCGGTAGGTGGCGCCGCCACACAATGCAATGCACTGAGTGCGGATTGGTGGTCGTTAACGACTGTTTAAACACTGCGCCATCGAGCTCCTCCTGATCTAGCATATCTACATCGAAATCGCATTGATAATATAAGCAGGATCAGTATGTAGTACTAAAATGAACTCCCTTCGTCCAGGCGGAAGGTGCAGCGGACGCGCAGCGCTGGCTGGCGGCGCTGCGGCGGCACTCGGCGGAGCCCCCGCCGGAGGCCGCGCCCCCCACCCCCACGCCGCTGCCCGCGCCCGCCCCACAACCCGACTGCCCCTCGCCGCTGCCTCCGCAACGCAGCAAGAAGATCGGCAGGAACAGATCGCCCACAGGTAGGATATACCAACTCACTGTATAGAAATTAAAAGAAGATAAGCGATTGACACGAGAAATATTTCTTGGGCAGTAGGTAGTAGTAGTAAGACCACTTTTTTAATAGCATCTTTTGAGATAATGATGGGTGATATATTTCTTTTTAATTCTCGCTCTACCCTTATCAAAGACTAGGGCCGGATGCGGATGATGGAGGACACCAGGCATTAACAGACACTTCCAAACTGTGAGATTTTGGGCGTATGAGTGGCCTGAATTAATTGACACACAAACATAGGTCTTAGACTAGTACACACTCACCAGTAATTTACTACAATTGTTATTATTAAAATACTGCCAGTTTACCATTGTAATCGAACGATTGCTTT
>OY720030.1:17428543-17530405 GCA_963082485.1 Eudonia mercurella | reverse complement strand
AAAAAACAAATATAATCAAATTTTTATAGAAAAAATATTTATGAACAATTAAAAATAATGAGATTTATAATAATTCCCATCGATCTATCTTTCTTTTAAAATATTTTAACAAAAAACAATCATAGTCAACTTCTGCTACAATTTCAGTCTACGCTCGATATTAAATGTTTTAAACGATCCAACAAATCAAAGCTTCGATAACTTAAAAACGTTTACATATTTCCTCATGTTTGTAATCGTATAGTATAGTATCGTTCATCGGTCGACTCAATCATCGAGATACAAATAAAAGTCTTAATTTGTTTTATTTTTATATACCTTTACTACTTATAGAGATTTAACTCTTAACAACGTACGTTGTGCAATCATCGAGGTATGAAAAAGATCGTATTATATTTTTTACATCTCTTCATAACGACTCCAGAGTTTTTATATCAACAATCGCGTGTAGGTGTGATCTGTGTGTGTTCATTAATAAGATGTCTGCGCAACTGTGTAGATGTGTAGATGTAGGTCGCCGGCGCCGCGTTAATGATTGTTACTTATAAAGATTTAAGTGTCGACAACGTACGAGCTATGAAATCGAGCCTTTTATATTTTTATAAATTTAAGGCTGCTTTTCCACCATAGCTGTGCGACTAAGCGGTGCGCGATTTAAAAATCACCAATAGGATTACTCCATTTTATACCGCAAGGAATAGGAAGTAATCTTATCGGTGGATTCTTTTTCTAGCGCATCAATTAGCTACTTCGCTCAGCTCTAGTGCAAAAGCAGCATTAATAAAAACTGCGGAATATGCATCGTGTTGCGCGAGGCTGCTTTTTCACCGGAGCTAAGCATGGCAGTTATGCGGTACGCGAGGAAACCATTTACCAATACGATGACTCCATCTTACACACAAGGAAAAGGAAGGAGTCTTACATAAATTATGTGTTAGAATGTATCAACAATTTTTTTGTTTCACTTCCCGAGAAACCTGTATCGTTACGCAGTTCGTATTTTTATAAGAGCAAAATAACATAAAAACGGTGGGTACTTCGCGCACCGCTCGGCTCGGGAGCCAGCTTTAGCGGAAAGGCAGCGTTTAAACGATCGCTTGTGTTATAACGTGGTGGCATGGTGTCGTATCGTGCGTTTGTTTAATCAGATGTCTCCGCAACTGTGTTGGTGTGTCTGCCGCTGGCGGCGCGGGTAGGGCGAGTGGTGGTGGCGGTGGCGGTAGCGGTAGCGGCGCGCGGACGCGGCGGACGCGCCCGACGCCACCGACGGCGCGGAGCACACTGACACCAGCGACTCACTGAGCGCGCACCACTCGCACGAGCCGCTCGCCAGGGACCCGTCTGGGTGGGAGAGGAGCCGGGTTAGGGTGGGGGTGGGGGCGTACGGGAGAAGGGGAAAGGTTTCAGTTGAGTCGTTAATGAAATCTAATTATTTAGGCCACCGCGGTGGAGGAAAGGGAAGGCGCCAACGCGCGACTCGCAACCGATTAGTCGAGTCTTAAATAAAATGTAATAATGCATCGACTCGTTTTTGAAGTGAAAACTTCTTTAGCGGCGTTGTGCACTTTTTTGGAATGGGTAAAAAATTTTAAACTCGCGTCAGGACACGTGACCGTCAGGACACGTGACCTGATCGAAAATTCGTAAGACGGATGGAGAGTAGAGGAATGGGTAAAAAATGTTAAACTCGCGTCAGGACACGTGACCTGATCGAAAATTCGTAAGACGGATGGAGAGTAGACAGCTGGCGCGGCGTAATATAAATTTTTAATATAACTTAATATAATTTTTTAATGTAATATAAATTGTCATGTTTGTGTACGATAGCCCAATAAATAACATAAATGAGAGTACTTTTATACTGATAATTAAAGCAATTTGTGCAAAATTACTCCCTAACCATTCCAAAATATCAAAAATGCACAATGTTAATATTCAAGTTTTCACTTCTGCCGGCACTCCCAGAGTGCAACCCGTCGTTTTTTTATTTTAATTGTAAACCTCTATACAAATCTTTAGGTTTATATGTCCAAGGGCTGGGCGTGAATGAGACAGTGAGTGATTCAGTACTTTTCGTAAGACATTAAACATTTAAGACACTGACATTGGTTCAGATTGGTAAAAATGTTAACTAATTAAACCGTTCCGATCTGTTAATCAATAAAAGACGTCGGCCCTGCTTTTGATACGATAGACTCGCTAAATGCGCACCACTCGCATACCGACACGCTAAAGGTAGAGAACCAAGAGTATGAAACAGCTATACCTAGATTCAAGATGGGGAAAAGGTTGGTATGAGGAAAGGGTAGTTGTGCTACATTAAACTACGTCGGATTCACTTAGAGCTCGATTCAAAGTTTTAAGTCACCACGCAACAAGGCACTAGGCAGCGCAGGAAAAACTACAACCGAGATTCGTTCGGAAGGAGAAGGTCGTGACTCACCGGACATGGTCTCGTCGTCTACGTCGTTCTCCTCGTTGGAGTGGTCGGCGTGGCCGGGGTGCTCGTCCGCGAACACTTCCAGCTCGCTCAGCATCAACTCCTGCGCACACATACTCAATATTTTTATTGCAAACAATTAAGCACATTAAGGGGGCTATCGCTTTACTTTCCTTGGTGCTCCAACCAAACTTCACAGTTCAATATCTTTGAAATCAATAAGCCAAACGAATGAAACTGTCTATGATTATTTACGTATAGTTTAACGCAAATATTGTTGCGAACAAATTACAATCTGAAAAAAGACAAAGTGTTGAAAAAAATCCACGATCAGATTTCGAACCCGCACCCCATGACATGCCTTTGTCTTTTTTCTTTGAAACTGTCTATGCTTAAGAGCAGCACACATTTAAGCGCTTTTTGGTATCCCATTAAAGCTTTAAAGTTGAATTTTTTTCAACCCAATAATTCATGTTTCGTGATAATTTCTAACACATTATTAACATCATCAATATCATCATCATCATCATCATTGTATTTGTATTTGTATTCAATCGGCAGACATTTTCGCTGGCCGGTAAAAGGGACTTAGACTTGGACGACCACATATTTCTTTGTTACAATCCAAGTACTACTCACCCCAGTATCGCTACTGGTGACCGATGCGGCGTACACCGTCTGAATGTTTGGGTTATCCTGCGCCTCAATGCAGGCTTCCAGTACAGGCTCGGGCTTCGCCCCCGCACTGACGCCGGCGCTCGCCACCACGCTGTTCCCGCTGGGGTTGAGCTCGGGCGACGATATGGAGGAGCAGAGGACCACATTGTTGGGTGGTTGGTTCGCTTCTGTTGCTGGGGTGCTGGATACGGCTGTGGAGGTAGAAACCGTTTTGTTTTAAATCCTATAGACAAAATTCTGAACGGGATTATTACCATTTTTTGTTGTCTTTAGAGTAACCGGTAATTCACTTAGTTATTTTCCTAGCGTGGGAGATAAATCAAACAGCCAGTGTGTTGTCTATAACTTCGTGAGCTGATCTTATAAACTAATTATTGCTAATACTTAAGTATCTGCGTTAGCTGGAAACAGCGAGTATGTGTGCTCTAGACACAAAGTCCGAGCTGACGCTACATCACTCCATCATTTGACCTGATCACTGACACATCGGTGTCAAAAACATCATAAAATTAGGCGGGCCGGCTTCTTATCTTATGGGCTCTAAATAAGGCGTTAAGCGTCGGACCGCTGCCATGACAACATTCCAAATTTGAAAGAGCTCTAAAAACTGCAATAAAGGACTTCTTGGCGGGAAAGTGAAAAGTCATGTCTGCGGTTTTTTTCTTTCTAATTAACCATTATGTGTTTATGAACGTGCATGAGTATTGGCAAATGAAACAAAACAGTGCAACGTCTCGTTTCAAATTCTCTCAAAAAGTCTGCGGGAGGTCTCAGTAAAGCCCTCTTTACCCTCTTTACCGATACTCAAGGGGTTGGGGGGAATATCATTTGCCACTATTAATTTCGGTTATCATTCATTATCATCTATTAACAAAGTAAACATTGTTTATTTATTTATAACTTGTAAGAAGTGAATATTCAAGGGCACTTCACTCCATCTCTAAATTAAATCAAAAAACTACATGGATAGCGTGGCATCGCTCCGAGCGTTGGATTTCCAAACATTCCAAAATCCATCTCTTATTTTGTGTGATGGAGTGGCGCGAATGGAGTGCCCGGGGCATGCAAGGAGTTCGCAAACCTATTACCTATAACCAAGACAGTTTGTCCCCTGACCTTGCAGCGTGGGCAGGTCCTTGGCTGGCATATGCTAGTCGGTATGCAGGGAGTTCGCGGACCTGCCAGTGGGCAGTACTAATAGGCAGTGCCCGCACATTCTTGTTACACTTGAGATTTTGTCCCTCTTGGGAAAAGGAAGAAAATCCCAAAAGTAAACTCCAGTGGGTGGTGTAAAATAAAACAATGAAATTTTTCACGGCTAGGTAATATACTTTATAGTAACACTTAAATATCAGCAATACAATTAACGAGACATTGGGTCGAAAGTGACCCAACAGGTTAATTTTCGCAATAGTGTTAAATATATTTGGTTTTAATTTTAATATCTTACACAATTCATCCATAAATAATCTAAACCGTATTAACAATAACACACCCTAAACCTCCAGAAACCCTATGGGTCAAAGTGACCCAGCAGGTTAATTAGACAAACAATTTATTCAACGAGTTCTGTAAACTCTTTAACCGGCCAGCTAATATTTCAGCGGTAAGAGCTATGGTCGTGGGTGGTTGGGATAAAGCCAGTACCGTCCGGATAACTCACACTAATGAACTACACTCATCCATCGATCTAGGAAAACTAATGTTTACAGGTAATTCCTATATTATCTAACTAGTGCCAACCTATCTGTGATATAACAGAGGCAGGCCAGGTTTCAAATTTACAACGTAACATTCTGTTAACTATAATAACCAAGATATTTTGTCCCCTGACCCTGACCCTAACCAAAAACCTCAATAAACTAAAACGGGAACCGAAAAAAACTGCAATATAAGTTAGTTTACCTTGCAGCGCGGGCGGGTCCCTGGCGGGCACGTGCTTGTCGGGGCGCGGCTGCTTGGCGGGCTTGGCGGCGGCGGCGCTCAGCAGCGTGTGCAGGCTCACCAGCGCCAGGTTGTCCGCGCCCGCCCCGTGTAGGGAGTTCGCCGACCTGGAAGCCGACGGTCTTATTTATTAAGGCGAAGGGTAAGGCACACCAGCGCCGCTAACGGATTTAATTTGATAACTGCTAAACTGGATTTTTTTTCAAACATTGCGGACCTTCCGGCACTAGGCAAACATCTATTATTTAATAATTGTGCACTACTTTTAGGTTTTTTTTAGTATTCATTCGCTAACACCGACAGTGGCCGTTGTTTGTGAATAAATGCGATAGCCCGTTTTGTGAATAAACCACGCAACAAAAAGTAGTGCACAATCATTAAATAAATACTATGGATGCTTTCCTGTTGTCGGACGGTACGCAATGTTTAAAAAAAGATCCGGTCCGTTAGTAATTGTCAAATTATCAATTGGTGGCGCTAGTGTGCCTTACCCTTCGCCTTAAAGCTTTAGGGGCCTTACTAACGAACAGAGCGCGGAATAGATAATCTGTGTTTTGGACTATAGTCGATTCAATGTATTGAATAAAGGTTCTTTGACTCACAAAGTATGAATAGATAGTCATATATCATATTCATATATATATTAATAGCATTATGTTGTACAAAGATTTTACAATAACAGTATTAAGCCCTAAACATGGCCCTGCAAAGGCATTGGAACAATAAACACAATTATGCAGTAATTTTAAACTTAAGGGCAACGCAGATTGGGACAGCGCACAGTGTCCGGCGTAGAACAAGCCAGGTGGACAAAAGTCATTATCAAATTACCGGAAATAGGTACTTTCTACCTGTAAACAACACCCCTAAATTCCTGATTCCAAGAATTGTTTACGTCTAACATTCCATACTGATGAGTCATCGCTTATCAAAGTAAGCTATAAAGGTAAGTGCAATTAAAGAAATGGGTCAGTTGCATTTTAGCGACACTTGCACTAACATCTCATGGTGGCAGTTCCTAATTTTGTGGAAAGTTTAGTGATGGATTTTACTTCTGAAGGTATGTATAATATATTTTTCTTATTACAATCTTTTAATGTGTCATAAATATTCATTAAGTAGACTATCTATGAATACACAAAAAAATACAATGTTTTTCTTTGTTTTCGAACTTATCGAGCTTGGAAAAGCCATGTATCCTCTTGTATCCAGGCTAAATTTTTGATATGCTTTAGCTGCATGGCTATTAATGATTATGACATATATTTTATGTAGCACACTTGAGTACAACCATTTTTTTTTTTTTTGCAGAAAAGTGTTACTCGGTTAACAAAATAGAGTTTTTCGAAGAGTGGCTTAAGCACGAAAAAGACGTAAGAAATGAACGTCTATTTGAGTTTCTTTCGTCTAAATTTGATTTCTCTGACATCACTGAAGACTGTCAAAGGGAAATTAAGGTGAAATTGGCCAGCATTTCATCGAAAATTGCTACCAAATGGGTGTCCTCGGGAAAGTCGAAAGAGCGTTTCCTTGATAAGAATAAGTTGTGGCTGGAAGGCGAAGATATACAATTCTGCATACGATCGACTCAACCGCAACCTTCTACCTCATCCGCTGACTTTTCTCGACCCGGAAGACCTAAAAAAGTCTTCGAAGAATCGTCTTTTAAAACTAAGAAACGTAGAGTTGAAGATCTAGTTCAATCGCGGAGTGTTGGGGAATTAATGACTGCTGCAGAGGTAGCTGCACGGTCAACTGGGCATAAGAACGTTGCCAGAGTTATAAAAGACATTGCCGAAAATCCAGCTTCTGCAAATGCATGCATTAGCTTCCAACAAGCAAGTGCTGTGCAAAGTGATAGACCGCTAAGTAGTGACGAGGCATTAGCGTATTATATAGATTCAAAATCAACAACTCACACATACAAACAGACTAGGAAGTGGACTATGAAAGTTGGACATCACGTGTTTCCATCATATGAATGCGTTGTAAAATCAAAAAAAGCATGTTATCCATCCGAGGAGCATATTGTTGTGACACAATCTCGAGTAGAAATTGAGCTACAAGCTATTTTAAATAAAACAACAGAACGTTTAGTGGAAGCTCAGAGAGATGTTGTCACAAGTGTGCTACCCAATTCATCGTTTACTCTTGTAAGTAAATGGGGGTGTGATGGAAGTTCCGGCCATAGCACTTACAAACAGAGATTTGAGAATAGCGAAGACACTGATGAGTTCCTTTTTGTTTATTCGTTTGTTCCTCTTAGGTTAATCGACGAAGGTAATAACATTATCTGGCAAAATCCTCGACCATCATCGACGATGTTTTGCCGTCCAATTAAATTCATTTTTGCCAAAGAAACTACGGAGTTGACAAAAATCGAGACGAATAAGGTTTTGGAACAAATAAACAACTTGGAGCCTACATCTTGTGATCTTGGTGGTTCTGAAATTTCTGTTAAGCACAAGTTACTACTGACAATGACCGATGGAAAAGTATGCAATGCTTTGACAGAGACACATTCATCGCAGAAATGCTATATTTGTGGGGCTACTCCCAGAATGATGAATGATGAAGGAAGGCATGTTGATAGCAACCAGGATAATTTTGGCTTTGGTTTGTCAACATTACATGCTTGGATTCGTTCGTTTGAGTGCTTTTTACACATTAGTTATAAGTTAGATATTAAGAAATGGCAAGCTAGGTCTTCAGAGGAAAAAGAAAGTGTAAAACAACGATCAGACGAAATCAAACAACGATTCAAGAATCAAATGGGATTAATTGTGGACAAGCCAAAGCCAGGATTTGGTTCCACAAATGATGGAAACACAGCTCGACGTTTTTTCGGGAACCCCGAAGTGAGTGCTCAGATCACAGGATTGGATGTTACAATCATCAAAAACTTTGATACATTATTGAGGACATTGTCTTCTGGTTTCGAGATAAATCTTGTTGAATTCAACAAGCTTTGTCTCGAGACAAGAAGACTTTATTTAAGTCTTTACTCGTGGTACTACATGCCTGCTACTGTGCATAAATTGCTTGTTCATAGTACAGAGGTAATTAAGACAGCAATAGTTCCAATAGGGCAGCTTTCAGAGGAAGCGCAAGAAGCGAGAAACAAAGATTGCCGGAGGTTTAGAGAGCACAACACCAGAAAGTGCTCTCGTCTTGCCACGAATAGAGACTTGCTCAATATGTTGATTATAACTTCTGATCCTCTGATCAACAGCCTCCGGGAAGTACCAAAAAAAAAGTCGAATAAATTGAGCGCGGAGGTCTTAAAGCTCATCATAGCTCCCACTATAGAGCCTCGACTCCAACTCCAACCAAGACCTCCACAAGCTCGGGAAGACTATCTTCTATCGGAATCATCGGATTCTGCATCCGATGATTCTGATATTGAGAATTAGTTTAAATGTAAATAGATACCTACCTCTAGCGTTAGATTTATAATTTTTGTATATAATATATTAGTCTAAGGTTGTGTATATATAATTAGCGTCGATATTTGTAGCGATTAAGATAATTATTTTATTCTTATTTTTTTCCTGTACCTTTCATTTCTAATAGAAATCGTGTTTACATGAAATAAAATATTTGTATACAATTTCTTTGCATTTTATTTATAAAAATATATTATAGTACTTTATAATTAACTAATTCATAGATATAGTTCCAAAACCATGAAAATATATTTTTGTCCACCTGGCTTGTTCTACGCCGGACACTGTGCAGCGGCATGGCAAAGGATTTAAATTTTTACCAATGGATATTCAAACATATCGAAATATAAATAAGACAAATTTCCATGCTTATAAATGATCCCGCGACGGGATACCGCGGCATGCCGTGGCGTAGTGCGGTAGGCAAAAGCATGCTGAAAGATGCCGGCGCACGCCGTGACGTGTTAAAGGTAGTGTTGTAAAGAACTCGATTCTATTAGTCTCAATTCGATAGACTTGGCTCAATTTTACAAGACTCAGTGAACTAACTAAACTCGGAGTCTTAAATCGAGCAGGTTTTAACTCAGCAGAGAAGCAGGCTGCAAGCCAAATGAGTAAATAAAATTTTATTTTTGCAAGGTCTAGACAAAAAATACTGGATTTATAAATAAAGTTAAAAAAAAATACTGGGATTTAAAAATAAATAAAGTTGATTTGTTTTTTCAGCCTAGCTGTTTTAAGTTTTAACCTGATCCCTATCTAATATTTATTATTATAGACAAGTCACATACAAACAAATTACTTACGATATATCGAAAATATTGATATATTTTTTACATGAACATCCCTAAGCAGAATTTGCCGACGTGACGCGGCATGCCGTGGCATGCCAATACTTGGCCATGCCGTCCCGGTCTGCGTAGGCCTTTAATTGACAAAAATACCTGAGAATCGGCTTCCTAATTTATACCATATACATATACTTATACCATAATATTCATAATTTCAGCGGGTTGGACAGAGCCACGCATGATAGTATAGTTGGTTGTGCACCTGACTCGGTATGTCCTGGGGTGCGGGTTCGGTCACGCACAAAAAACATTTTACATCACTTGATCAAAATTACCTTTCAACGGAATCTCAAAATAGTTGTTGCCAAGACTGCATACGTTTACAACGTACATACCGCGACGTGGAGGGCAGGTTGGTGCAGGCGTCGAGCGCGTGCGCGTGCGTGTGCGCGTGCGCGTGCGCGTGCGCGTGCACGAGCTGCGCGCGGCGGTCCAGCGTGTAGTCGCCGTACGCGTACGCCGGCTGCGGGACCACCTCGTTGTTGCGCGTGTCCTCCGCGAACATCGCCGTGTTCAGGATACCTGCGGGTGGAGTATGTTGTTATTTTAGAAAACTACACTTCTTTATTAAAAGAATAATGTTCTAATAATCGTTATCGATTTTAGCGAACCCTTAGCATACCTAATCCTTATCATGAGCCCTTATGTGGCTTGCTAAACCGAATTAAGTTAATGTCGAGTTGACTAGTAAATAAAAAAATAATAAATCTGTTTAGCTGTTTTCTCTGCAAAGAGAATAATGTATATAATCAAAGGTTAAATTATTAAAAAGCAATACAACACATCGAACACTACACATTGAAATTTTATTTATTTTTATTTTATTTGGTTTTTGAAATTAAAAACTTTATGAGAATCTATTTGCGTTTACTTTACATATAATTTTATCCATCAGGGTTCTTTGTGATTCAGGGAGACGTGTCTCTCTCCTCGACCCTGCGAAGGGTTTGAAATGCAAAAAAGTTTAACAAACACAAGTAAATACGCGAGTAAAAATAAAGTCTTGAAAGCTTACTGATATATTTTTCAAAATAGTTACAACAAACATTTTCAGTATGTTCTCATAGAAAAGATATATAAAGTATAATGTGAACCTTACAGGTTTACTCTCTTAGGCTCGATTTCTCAATCCTCAGATAAGTTTTAACCAACGAATAACATTATCATTGTGACATAAATTTTCTAAAGAGAATCTGTCATTATGTCAAAATTATTCAATGAATAAACTCTAACTGACGATTGAAAAATCAGCCCTTAAAATAAATAAATAATAAATAAATAGAGAAATAAATGTCTTAAAATTCCCCTTCTCTTAAAAACAGCACAAAAGCGTTCCACTCACTAGGACTAGTCAATCTTTGGTTGTTGATAACGTTGGAGGCGTTGAACTTCCACTGGTTGCCGAACACGACGGAGTCGCTGAGGCTGTTCCCGTCGACGGGGTTGTTCTGCGCGGGGTTGTCCGCGTCGGGCGCGCCCTGCGACGCGTTCATGTTGGAGGCGGCGCGCGTCGCCGCTATCGAGTTGCGAGACATCTCCAGGGAGAGACGCTGTATGGATAACAATACAATCTTTATTAAATAAACATATTTTACAATAGAATAACCAGTAATCGGAATTAAGGAGTTTAATTTACTAAGAGAGGTTAAAACCGCTAATATTTTTTTTATCGAATCCTGGATATTAAAAAAATTGGTGTTTTTAATAGTTATTTTTATACGTCTTAGTCTTATGTCTTATAGAGAAATAAGTCTAAAGTTCCTGGGACGTCATCGTCACTACGTTATTACTACCTGTTTTGAAAAGTGGTAGTAATTTAGGTACGACAATTTGTACTTTGGAACCGGATTATACTATATTTTAGTAATCAATTATAATTTACATGTTAGATCTGAGCGTTAATAAATCAGCTCTTAGTTTATGTTCTCACCTCTTTGAGATCATTAATCTGCAGAATGTGCTGGTTCTGCATGGAGATCAGCTGGTTGATGTACCACTGCTGGTCGCGGCAGCGCTGGTAGAACGTCGGCGGCCGCACTTGGAACCTTTGAAAACGTTAACAGCCATGTCAACATGTTGACACATGTAAGTTTGCGACTCTTATTAAACAGAATAAGTACTATTTTACTCTCTGATAAGTGTGAAATTGTCTATCCAAATCTTCTGTTATTACACAACTGCCAAAAAAAGGATGGAAAATGTTATGTTTTCAGGGTATGTGATGTTTCTTTGTTCAAGCATAACTTCTAAACGTCTGAACTGATTTAGATATATGAGGTATTGTTACAATCCTTGCAACTTCCGACTAACATAGGCTAGTAAAAATTTGGAAATTCAACCCCTATGTGGGTAAAATATGGGATGAAGTTTTGTATGATGAAAATTCATCATTATTGGAATTAGAGACTAGAACTTGATGTTTAGCATGATATCTGTAGAGGTTAATTTTTGTTTCTTTTTGTATAAAAATGCTTACAAATTAAATTACCTAGCATGACATATTTTATTAAAATTTATCATTTCTTTTTTTTGCTGCTTTAGGTTTATCTGACCTTTATCAGGCAAATAGTGGTTATTTACTCCCGAAGTGTAGACAAAATGTTATTATCAGACAACAAATGCCTCATCCCATTTGGTATAGCAACTATAACGTCAGTATTGAGTTCCATCAGTTAAGTGTTTATTAACCGTTGTAGGGTGTCAAAAATACGTGTTTTCACTTAAACAATCTATGGATGTGGATGTTCCATAATTAACATTTATTATGGCACGTAAAGCCGTTCGTCCCGGCTGCATTAGCAGTCGTTAACAACCACCAATCCACACTGGGCCCGCGTGGTGGTTTATGGCCCGTTCTCTCCATCCATCCATAGGGAAGGCTCGTGCCCCAACAGTGGGGACATACAATGAGCTGGTGATGAGTGATGATGAGTAACATTTGTTGTTGTTATTAATAGGGGTGTTAGGGTAAATCTATACTAATATTATAAAGAGGAAACCTTTGTATTTTTGTATGTATGTATGTCTGCAACAAATACACTCAAAAACTACTGGCCAGATTTAAAAAAATATTTCATCATTAGAATGCTACATTAGCGCTGAGTAACATAGGCTATATTAAAAGAAAAAGAAAAAAAGAAATGCGGTATGAAGTCCGCCGGGTCGGCTAGTCTATACTAATATTATAAAGAGGAATTCAATAATTAGTGAGTGTCTCACCTGAGTATGAGCGTGTCCGTGTCCGGGTTGAGGTACCCCTCGCTGGCCAGCAGGTCGAGCCGGAAGAACCGGTTGTAGCCCCAGCACTCGCCCACCTCGAAGTCGGACGCGAACTCGCGCACGATGTTCTTGGACGGGTCGCGCGACACCTGGTGCAGCATCTCCACGCGGTACTCGTACCTGGCAGGTTACGACAATTCATTGTACATAGTCAGCTTCAAAATTATCAGAACATTTGACAAAAATCAACCTTATCTCAAGACGTAGAAATTCATTTTTATTTGTTGTTTGCGAACAAATGACATTGAATGAAAGTACATCTTTCACGTATTGGGCTAAGAGTGATTTTTGTCAAACGTTCAGATATTTTTGGTAGGTTTGAACGCTCAGATTATTTTGAAGCTGACTGTACACACGGCTTCTTCAATACATTTTCGACTTTAGGCCATTGATGTACAACGTGTAACAGAAAGGTGTGGTCAAAATGAAAAGATCCAAGTGTATCCGATCTAGATCTTGTGTGTTGGTACCGAGACATAATTATTAACTTTAGTTGTCATGTAATCGTAAACTAAATACTTATATTAGTGAAGTCATGCGCGTCAGGTGCACATAATCAAGCAGTGATCATAAATGTAAGCACACAGAGGTTACTAAACCACTAGGGCTGTGCCTTGCTAATTTTGAATGTGACATCACAATTGAAATATTTTATTAAAACTTGCATAACAACTAAAGTAAATAATTTTGTCTTAGTAACTCTGCATACAAGACCTAGATCGTATACACTATGGATCTTTTCATTTTGACTACACCTTTCTGTTACACGTTGTATAGATAGATCAGTCTATTAAAGCGAAGGGTAAGGCACGCTAGCGCCACCAATTGATAATTTGACATTACTAACGAACCGAATCTTTTTTAAACATTGCGTACCGTCCGATAACAGGAAAGCATCCATAATATTTATTTAATAATTGTGCACTACTTTTTGTTGCGTGGTTTATTCACAAAACGGGCTATCGCATTTATTCACAAACAATGGCCACTTTTGGTGTTAGCGAATGAATACAAAAACAAACCACAATTATTAAATAATAGATGTTTGCCTAGTGTCGGAAGGTCCGCAATGTTTGAAAAAAAATCCAGTTTAGCAGTTATCAAATTAAATCCATTAACGGCGCTAGTGTGCCTTACCCTTCGCCTTAAGGGAATTTGTCAGTTTGTGATAGTCAAACAGGTACACACAGGTTTTACACACGATTAACCGGTCTTGAAGACTACATGTGTCTATATAATAAATTATTTAATAATTGTTTTTATTTTTTTGGAAAGTGAACATGGTCAAGACAAAACGGTGCCTATTGCGAGTTTTAACCATCATTCGATCACTTTGTATGGTATAAGCAGCGCCTCCTAGAGACGAACGTTACAGTTTTTTTTACCATACAAATTCGTTTTCGTTTACGCGATCAAATGGTAAATAAAACTCACACTCAGCATGCAGTATATTCTTGTTCGTGTTGTATTCTTATTATAGAACTTTAGTAAAATAAAATTATAACTATAAAAATTTAAACAGCGCCACAACCGGACGTTGTGTCCGTTAATAGAACTAACAGTGACAGACGTTGATTTCGTAGAATTTATGACACCGTTGACGACAGGATTGCGATAGAAGTTGGTGATAGGTATACGGACAAATATGACCATGATCAGGACGAATGTAATGTAAGGATACAAAGCGAAGGCGTAACTTAGAAGGAAGAAAAACGCTTATAGGAGTAGTTTAATTTTTCAAAAGAATCAGGTTGATAACAGTTAAACTATATTATGTCCAATACTAAATTAAAATTGCGAAAAGAAAAATAATAAAAAAAAGTATGTAAGTGTTCTAGAAACAGAAACAATTCATTATGAAAACAGGAAGCACTCATAGTGCTTTAAATCACATTTTATTGAATTATGGCTCAATGTAAGTCATGTTACGCAATTACTTTTAAAACACTGGTTAATTAACATAATTGTTGGTAAACAGAATTGTCCTACATATAACATAATTTTATAAGGAAATGTAATGAATAATGCATGAGCTTGATACGGTGCGTGGTTGTGTTACAGTAACAAACGGTATTTAGTATTTACATAAGAAAGAATAATAATCGAAATCCGGTAATGAGTTTTTTACGTTCACAAATGCTCATCTTGCCGATCTGTAAAAGTGTATACTATCTTATCTTAAGATCTTAATATACTATAGTATATTTTATATGGTACTTTTTTTATAACTACTATGGTATGTCAAAAAGCAACGGAGGAGCCCTGCATGTCTGTTGCAAGTATTCTTCATATTCCTTTAGAAGAATACTTGCAACAGACATGAAGGGCCTTTTCTCCATTGCTTTTTGACATACCATAGTTATATAGATTTAACAGAGTGAGTTATTTACATTCACACAAAGGGACATCTTATCAACCAATCTGTTAGAGTCTACTATAGTGACGTATTCTCTGAGCTAGGACAATGTTTAAAAAGGCATGCAGGACCCTGTCTCCGTCGCTTTTTGCCATTCCATAGTTCTATGAATTTAATAGATTGATCGTCTTCCTTATTAGTAAAAGAAAATTAGGAGTCCCATATAGCCTGTGAGGCCATCATATGATGCCCCGGTCACTACTTTTCTTTTGGTATTTAATAATCATATAAGTATATCTATGATAATAAAGTGTTTCCTTGAGAAGATAATATATATCATCCCAACACCACTTGTTTTAGATTTATTGTCAGATAAAGACATTATATTATTAATTAACATAATTGCATGTTATTACTTATGAAATATGGTGTGTCTAGTAAGCGATAAAAAAGGTTATCTATCAAGTTTTCTACCTATCTTCAAAGATAAACACAGACAGTTAACACTTACTGAAACTATATACAAATACGTTACAAAATTACATACTTAGCCCCTTACAAATAAACAAAGAATAAGGTCCGAATAGTTATACCGTGTTTTGTTCCTGTCATGTAAACGTCATTTCAAATTAGAGTAAAAGAGACAAAACACGGAATAACTATTGTGACCTTATTCTTTGTTTATTTGTAAGGCACTGAGTGATATATAACAAATAAAAAAATACACAATTGCATGCTTTTGCAGTATTTTAATTAAAATATAATATGTGATGATAACTCACCTCTGGCTTACCCTTAATTTAGCAGTGCTTGTAATAATAAATGCGAAGTTATTTAACTATGTCAAACATTGGGGATATTGCAAGCTCCAATAAAACTTTTCAAATATAGGGTGTACCAAAACGTGATATTTAGCAAATTTTGTGTAAAGCAATTGGGTAGAAAACAGCAATTTTTAATGTAGTTGTACTTCTTAACCATTTAATCAATAAGTTCAACAGGATGCGCCATCACATTCTGATATTGATATATCTGATATGAATAATCTATGTATCTATAACTGATGTCATACATAAATTATATCACATACTAGAGTATCCACTAGAAAGTAGTGACATACAATTATAATTCTTCTGGATAACATAACTCATTAGTTTTAGGTACCAGGAGAGCATGACTTACTTAGAGGTTTCAGGTAGACCGGCGCTGAGTTCCAAGAAAACTGAAAGGTAGTTCCCTCTTACGACTCCGTTGCCATCCGGGTACACCTTCAGCCTCCAGCACAGCCCGTTGACGTGCAGAGGCGCGGAGTACACCGGCGCCGCGGCGTGTTGGAGCTGAGTGAAGTTCGTTAGCGGGAACGTGCTGCTGTCGTAACTCGGCACGATTTCACTGTCATAGGAAATAACAAGGAGTTTGGTGATAGATAACGTAAACCTCATTTGTGATAAAACATTGAAAAAAAAAGTTGAGTTTTAAAATAAAGAATACTAACTTATTATAACGAAAACCTTATTTGTAAAGCAAATTAGGAATAGGTAAGTTTACAGTAGACTTGCCTATGGAAATCGGCCGGTACGGGCGCCGTCACAAAACTAGCCATTGGTTTCTTTCTGACTTGATGGATCATCTTAGAAAGCTCACCACTTTTAGCGATTAGCTCGGATCTGGAAAGGAAAGCAATAGTATTATATAATAAATGTCTAGGCATAACAAGTTCAAAGACCGATAGTTGGAAAGTCGTCCACGTCGCGTCAAATGAAAAATACAGTTATGAAGAATAAACCAGTGTCCTTTTGCTGTTTCATTTACAACCATTACCATGATAAGCAACTGATGATATTTGATCTCAGCATCATTATAAATGCATAAAAAAACCGCAACCAATATAAAATAAAAAAGGTCTTTCTTATCTTTGGAAATACACACTGCCTATAATTGGGACCTTTTGTACCACAATAAAAGCACGGCCACGCTCTTTCATTGTCAGTACATGAGTTTATTTTTAACGTGCTTGCTGCTTGCACTTTTATTGTGGTCGGGGGTGCGATTGGGTAAGATTTACCTTGTGCTTGCTTGATGTTCTATCACCTGCAGCAAATAAAGCTACATAAACTTTATTCATCAAGATCAGATGCTTGGCTTCATCGCGGTTACAAAATAGGTTGAATCTGCAGTATGCTGAATAGAGTATTGTTGTATGAAAGTGACTAAAAAGATTCGTATGTTACCTCGTGCTTGCGTGCAGTTGGTGTTCTATTTCTTGCAGCAAATGCTCGAGTTGCTCAGTCTCCTGTGTGAGGCTGTTCTTCTGGCCCATCAGCGTCAGCAGTTTGGCTTTCAGTGAGGAGTCCAGGCGGGATATCATCAGCTCCACTGCGTTCCTAATCTCCCGCACGCGCTCGTCTTTAGCGGCCCTTACAGACTCCACGTTGCGTTCCTAAAAAATAATACTAATTGAAAATGGCACAAATATTTACCAACTCTTCAGTGTCGATTTATAAGCCTTGGACGAGGCTGATGATCTTGTGCCTTTCAAACCGGAACTCAGCAAAAAAAAAACAATGGTTCTTCTCAGTAAACAGGTATTCTTCAGGGTAGTCGTAATCCAGGATTCTAGACAGAATTCTACCATCTGCTTGACTGAGATAGCAGCTGCATCTCTATATACTCGGATTCTGGGGAATATTCTGGGCAGAATACCACCACCTGACCGTGATAACAGCTGCCACTCGTGCGTCACGTGTTTATGGTGGTCGCCATACACTCGGATTCTGGGCAGAATCCTACCACCAACATGACTGAGATAACAGCTGCTACTCACCACATCATGGAGCTCTGCACAATGGTTATCGCGCCCTGTCTGCGATTGCTAAGGTTAAGCAAATTTTACAAAGGCCGGTCATCAGATGGGTAACCAATAAATAATTATCTCGAGCTCTTTCGAGCTTCGGAAGGCACATAAAGCCGTTGGCCTTGGCTGCATTAGCAATCCTCGTCGAAACACGTGGTGGTTTATGGCACATTCTTCCTATCCATCCATAGGAAAGTCTCGTGCCCCAGCAGTGGGGATATAAAATGAGCTGGTGTTGATGATAATGATGATGATGATGATGATGTCTCACCACGTCCTGCACAAGGCTGATAAGCTCCATCAGCCGGCGGCGCAGCTGCGACACCTCGTCGCGTATCTGCGTCACGTGCTGTTCGTACACTTCTTCCAACGGCTTGAACGTATGGCTCGTGTGGGTGCCGCCCCACAGTGCGCATTGGTGGCAGATGCACCGGCGGCAGGTCCAGCAGTACACTGTTAGCTTCTCTTGGTGGGTTGGACATCTGTACAACAAAAAAAAATATATTTTTATAGTCGGCACCTGGCTCGAAAACGTCGCTTACACTCAGGTGCCGAGTTAACTTGACCGGGTAGTAGTTAAACAAAGACATAGGCGATTAATAAGTTTAGTGTAAACGGGTGTAAATAGTTTTGGTGGTTTTAACTACTCTTCAATCTTATCAGCAAGTTTAAGTAAATTAGCCCCTTCATCTAGAAGCTCCAAAAAAATGTAAGAATTATTAAATTGGAATAAAGTTTGGTTTTATTTTTCCATTGTAAGTTATAGGTACAAGATTACCTATTTAATTAGTTTGGATGTGTAGGCATGTAGCTGTGCGCTAAGTAACTATTGAATTTCTTACTTAAATTTACTATATTAAAAAAAAATTAAATGATTATTCCAGTCTTATGAAAATGTATTTATTTAAAAGAATTCTCTAGTAACATATATTTTAATTTGTAATAAAATAGAGAATTTTCTGTAACATAAAAGTCTAGTCAGAGAAATGAATAAGTTATAGTAAGTATAAGAAAAAGATTGATTCAAGCGGGAGAATCATACTAAAAAGCTCAAGAAGTTTTATACCAAAAGTTTTTAGCTAAGATGCTTAACAACACCTTTAAGTGGGAGGACAAACTCTGTTTATGGTTTTTCTTTAAAAGAGGAGATAAAAGGCTACAAGAACTAGAAAAAAGCCTTATTATTTGCTTATTTAAAAGTACCTTTTCTTACTTCAAAACATATTATAAACATATTAAAAACTTATTATTGTGTATTTGATTGTTAATTGACAGATCACAATATCATGTTCTATGTGGGTACTAAAATAATAAATGAGTTATGCTTTGATCTTGACTGATGTTGTATTTTTTATTGGCGACGAGGAAAAATTATTGTTTTGTGAAGGATTATGGCGTCAAATATAGCGAATATAGTGTTTCCTGGACAATTTGATCCCAAAATCGATAAGTGGAGTGAATATAAAGAGAGACTGATTTGTGCATTAGATGCTGTGGGAGTAACTGACAAAGCACGTTCTTTGTTCCTTTCTCAGTGTGGAAAAGAGACTTATTCACTTATAGTGTCATTGTTAGTACCTAAGCGGCCTACTGATGTAACTTTTCAAGATATTTTAGTGATTTTGGACAAATTTTTTGAACCGGAAGTTAACGAAATATTACAAGCTGGGAAGTTTCATAAACGTCAACAATCCCAAGAGGAAAGCGTGCAAGAATATGTGGCGGCTATCGGATTATTAGGCGCTCAGTGTAATTTTGTGGACTTAAAGCGCCAGTTACGAGATAGGCTAGTGCTAGGTGTGCCGACGATCGTCTGCGTCGAGAGCTGTTAAAGTTCAAAGGCCTCACATACGAGATGGCTGTGCAGCAATGCCTGAATTACTAGACGACGTTTTGTGATATGTACCCTAGTGTTAGTGGTGAAACAAAGCTAACTCCGTCCACGGTTAATGAACCTATGGAAATTGGTAGAATCAAGTCAGACGAGTGTCGGCATTGTGCACGTAGTCACAAAGTCGGTGAACAATGTCCGTTTATCAAAGCACGATGCTTTTACTGTAAGAAATACGGACATATAACGTCTGCTTGTGTGAAAAAACGGGCAAAAGTCAATAATATTCAGTGTGATAGTGAAGAGGCGTCTTCAAGTGTTCCTGAAAAGATGATGGGAGTTTATGTATGCTCTGAACAATATAGCCCTCCTATCACAGCTGATGTGTATCTCGATGGCGCTCATGTGACTATGGAGGTGGACTCCGGTGCGTCGAGAACGATTATATCTGAAGAGACTTTTAGAAAATTATGGCATACGCTCTCGCTTTTGAAATCTACTAATATAAAATTAGTGACGTGGACTCGTGACCCGCTGAAGTTTTTAGGGGCTACACATGTTCGTGTATTATTGGGTAATAAAGAAGCGCAGTGCGAACTTTTGATTGTGTCTGGTAACGGCCCCAGCCTACTGGGCCGAAACTGGTTTCCAGCATTAGATATTGAAGTATTAGGAGTTTGCTGGAATGACCTAGAAACGGATTCGTTGATGCATAAGTATCCTAGTTTATTCAGTGAGACGCTTGGTGAATATAAAGGTCCGGAAATATCCTTACACGTCCGCCCAAACGTAACGCCACGCTTTATTAAAGCGCGCCCTGTTCCGTTTCCTTTAAAACGCCAAGTAGAAGAAGAATTGACTCGCATGGTGGAAGCTGGTATTCTCACACCTGTCAGATATTCAGAGTGGGCGACTCCGTTGAGACTAGTTAAGAAGGTTGACGGATCACTTCGTATATGTGGAGACTACCGTTCAACAGTCAACCCAGCGATTGAAGTTGATACATACCCACTTCCGGTTGCAGTCGAGTCTTTTGTTCAGCTTAGTGGTGGCCGTATATTTAGCAAAATAGATTTGAAATTCGCGTATATGCAATTAAAGGTTAATGACGCTACAGCTACTCTGTTAACACTTAATACTCCGCTCGGATTGATGAAAATGAACCGCCTAGCGTTTGGTGTTAATGCGGCGCCAGCTATCTTCCAGCGAGTCATGTCTAACGCGTTATCTGGCCTTGAAGGCGTGGCATGTCTGCTTGATGACGTAGCTGTAGCAGGGCGGAATATAGAGGAACACAATCAGCGACTTCATGCTGTTCTTGGGAGACTAAGTGATTTGGGATTTCAGCTTAATATTAAAAAATGCGTTTTTGCAACTAATAGTATCCAGTTCTTGGGTCACATGATTGATGCTAATGGCCTTCACCCTTCGCCCTTAAAAGTTAAAGAGATTAAAGATAAACCTGCACCAAGTAATAAAGAGACCTTGAGAGCATTTTTAGGCTTGTACAATTTTTATGAAAAATTTATACCTGATAAAGCGACCCTGCTTGAGCCTTTGTGTCGCTTGTTAGAATCAAAAAGACCTTGGAATTGGGGTGAAGCAGAAAACAATGCATTTGAGAGTGCTAAAGAGCTTCTGTCGTCTGATATGACGTTTGTCAATTATGAACTAAACAGAGAATTATTATTGATATGTGACTCTTCAAGCTATGGCGTTGGTGCTATTATAGCACACGTAATGGACGATGGATTAGAAAAGCCCGTCATGATGGCCTCTAGAACCTTACAACCTCATGAAAGAAGGTATGGTCAAATAGATAAAGAGGCTCTTGCGATTATTTTTGGGTTAACAAAATTTAATGAATTTTTGGCTGGTCGTAAATTTTGTATCATTACGGACCACAAGCCTTTGGTCGGATTATTTAACCCTAATAAATTAATACCGGATCAAATTTCCCCGAGGATGTTACGATGGGCCTTGAAACTCAGCTATTACGAATATGAGATTAATTACAGACCTGGTAAATTGTTGGGTAACGCTGATGCTTTGAGTAGGTGGACTATGACAAATTCTGCTATCGAAATTGAGAAGGCGGTAAAAGATGTACTGTTGCTTGAGGAACAACCAGAAGGCTGGAATGTTGATGCTTCAAGAATAGCAACAGAGACTAAGAAAGATGGGTTACTGCAAAAGATTTTGTTCCATGTGTTACATGGCTGGCCGCGTTCTAATAATGATACAGTGCTACAACCATTCTGGATAAGAAGAGAAGCTCTTTCACACAGTAAAGGTTGTTTATAATGGTGCAATAGAGTCATCATGCTGAAATCACTTCAGAGTCAGTGTTGAAATTGTTGCACAACCCCCATGCTAGAATTGTTCAAACGAAAGTGTTTGCTCGGGGATATGTATGGTGGGCCGGAATGGATCAGGAAATTGAGCGCTGTGTTGCCGAATGCGAACAGTGTCAAGCAGTAAGAAACAACCCACCTAAGAACCCTCAAACTTGGATTGCTTCAGAGAAACCTTGGAGTCGCCTTCATATTGATTTTGCGGGACCTTTTCACGGCAAGACTTTTCTGGTTTTGATAGACAGTTACAGTAAGTGGTTTGAGGCAGAAATCGTACCTTCTATGTCTAGTGAAGCAGTTATAACTTTACTTCGGAAAATATTTTCTTCACAAGGTCTACCAGATATTATAGTCTCGGATAATGGCAGAAAGTTCACATCCAGAGAATTCAATACATTTTTAAAGAAGAATGGCATAAGACATCTTTATTCTCCGCCTTACCATCCAGCATCGAATGGCCAAATAGAGAGAGCTATACAAACATTTAAGAATAAATTAAAGAAAATGTCGAATTTAAACTGTTCATGGAGTGAGAAATTATCTAGAACATTATATGCATTACGTACTGTCCCCTACAGTTGCAACAATAAGACACCTGCTGAAATGTTAAATGGACGCCATTATAGGACAGCTGTTTCCTTACTACACCCTGATTCGGTACCGAGTCAGCTAGAAGAGCAACTAGAAGAAGCGGCACAGCAGACTCCTACACGTTCTTTTGTTTTAGACCAACCTGTGTTGGCTCGCATGTATGGGCCAGGCGAGAAATGGCAGAGAGCTCATGTCGAATATGTGGAGGGCCCATCCTCATACATGGTGAGGACGGAAGATGGAGAGCTGCATCGCCGGCATGCTGATCAGTTACTGGCTCGGGCTATGGGACAGCGACATAATTCCACACCACCCCAACTGGCTTGCGACTCTTCCCGATCTGGCTCATCACCGCCTGATCCACCAATTATCATTCCGCCACCAGAACAATGGCCTGATATAATTGGCATACCTAATTCTATTGATTAAACCAATTGTTAATTTATTCCATATGATTACTTTGATTGTACTACATTTATGAGAGAAAGGTATATTATGTATTTGATTGTTAATTGACAGATCACAATATCATGTTCTATGTCGGTACTAAAATAATAAATGAGTTATGCTTTGATCTTGACTGATGTTGTATTTTTTACTTATAATTACATTTAAAAGTAAATATAAGCATTATTTTAAATATTACTTTTGCTTTTATCATTTGATCTTAAATTTTTCATTGATTAATTTATTGTAAACAAATGTACAGTCGATACAACAGGAATTAGTATGATAAGATTAAATCAAAATAACATATAATACTTATTTTGTTTAAAGTTCATTTTTCATTTTGAACACAACGATTTTAATTTAAATAAAATTTATTAATTTGCTTATTATTTTAGCGTCTCTTAATTACCTGTCCCTAAAGTTTTCTCGTTGACTAGCTGAGTTGGTCTGTTGCATGGTTTCGATCTGTTGCGTGACTTCCTCAACCCAACGACAATTAACCAGCTCGTGCAAATGCAAGGCTGCTCGGCAGTGAGGGCACTGGGACCTCTGCTCCGTCAACCATCGCCGCACGCAAGCATAGCAGCACAGCTTTGAGCAGTGTGGACATAGGTGTGCATCCACCAGCTTCTCCATACATATGAAGCAGCGGAACACCTCAGCTAACGTCTGTAATTATCATACCATTTTATACTCAATCAATACCCAGGTCAAGTTTATCTAACTGTCAAAAATGTAGGCCATATCGATTTACCTCAACGATCTGCTCTTCGCCATTTCCATTCCCTTTGTCACCCCTCGAGGCCATCTTCCGAGTCTGCTTTCCTTGTAGCGGGGCCGACTAATCGTTCACCATAATTTAGACATTTTTATAAAGTTATAAAAAAGCAATAAGACATGTTTCGCAATGCGAGCGTCAACATACGAAACCACTTCCGTGTTCGAATATCAATCGAATCAAAATAAAAACAAAAAAAACTGTGTTACCACAAAGAAGTTTTGAGATACCCCAATTCCACTTTACTTTAACAACAACTAATTGTGTATGGCTTTAACCTAAGACAATAGTTATATAGAAAGGGTCAAAAATCTCAGTCCAGGGTCTACTTTCTCTCCACCGTCTCAATATCCGCGTTTATCAACTAAATATTTATTTAGCTTAGAGTATGTTTTAAAAAAGCATTAAGCATTTATACCAAATTGAGTTTACGAATACAACTTAGCAAAATAGTTTAGATATAAACACTCAAAAGCATGGTCTACAGGATGATTGGTAATAGGTGTCTATTCCTGAAACAGCCATGAAACCAAGTATAGAGACTGTAATAACATGCAAAATCATATTTACTTAGATTTATTTTATTTTTATTTTTTATTTTTTTTTTATTTCCATAAATAAACTCTAACTTTTATTTTTATATTAAAAGGAGGCAAACGAGCAGGCGTGTCACTTGATGGGAAGTAATCGCCGCCGCCCATGGACACCCGGAAAACCAAAGTAATCGCAGATGCGTTGCCGGCCTTGAGGAAGGTGTTGGATCTTGAGGAGGAAGTAAGAATTGGGAGGGGGGAGGAGTAGGGGATGGGCCTCCGGTACTTTCACTTATCAGACGAAACACAACAGCGACGAGTGCCATTGTTTCACGCCGATATTCTGTTCATTTCATACTGCAACGCAGCGTAGCTCTACCACTCTATTAAGTAATATTTTTGTTAATTCCTGCAATGTTTCGACTTCAGTTTATGTTTAACTATGAGGTTGATGACCAAGAACAAAGTATCAGCTTGATCTAGCTAACTCTAGAGTTGTCATTACAATTTTACTTAGTAATAAAGAATTTTAGTGTCTCGGCCATCTGGTGTTTTTCAGTTATGCTCATAGGGGGTTCTATGAACGGTACCCTATCTGCTATACTCGGGATTGTACAACATACCAAACAGCCTGTATAAGAATCAAAAAGTTTTATAATTTTTTACTAAAAAAGTGAACCACTTTTGTACCAATTTGCTTAAAGCCAGTAGACAATGAAATCACGACACTCACAGGCTACACGTCCACAAAAATTGCAGAAATAGATACAAACAGGCATAAATATAAACATATTCTTATAATGGAAGTGAGAACTTCTCCTTAACACCACTTTTTCCAAAATTCTATTTAGACCTTTGAATTACCACAAATGTAACGTCAGGCATATTAAAAAATACAAACATTTGAATGACTTCATCTTTACCCATGTTTTTGGTAGTTAAAATTACCAAGCAACATTAGTCCACAATGTTGTATTGCCAGCAAGCAAAATAACAAAAGATTTACTCTGGGTTCTTCTAGCTTTTGGTTTAATGCTCTAAATTCTAGCTAATTGAATTATGAAAACAATATAATTATTTTTGTAAATTATATAATGTTTCTAGCTGTTTGTTATATCAACAAAAAACCGTTTGCTAAGACAATGCGGGACGTAAGTCCCGCATAGTGTTCAACTTCAAATATCGATAACTTGCTGAAACTATATAAAATAATACCGATACGAGACTGATACCGAATAATGGGTATGTTCCGATATACACTGCGAGCACTGTCCAGTGCTCTTACTGGTGAGTATGTTCTGTTATGGACTGACAGTCTATTGCCGCAGTATCCTAGCCGCCGAAATTAATAACCTATCTCTGGTAAGAGATAGGCCTATCTCAGTTTAGTTACCTAGCAACCGCTGTTACTTTCCGATAAATAACAGAAATAACTAAGCAACAAATTTCTAGTAGGCCTATCTCTTGCTGAGGATAGGCCTACTAGAAGGGAAATATATGACGACATAAATCGTCGCCATTTTTGTATTGTAAGCACTGGCATCAAAGTGCTCTTAGTGCTTTGATCACGTGATCAACAGCGTCCAGAAATGACATGGATGACAGGATGGATGGCTTCACTGGGCTGCGTTCGTAAAGGTCGTCCGATGACGCTCGACGATGCAACACCCGTTCTAAAAGTGTCGGTGCGTTTGCTCGACGATGATCTGTGGTCGCTCGAAAACATCGCTCGACGACACGCACCGGTCGCCCTACGAGTTCTCGGGGTGAAAGTCGCCCTGACGTTTAATTGACAGAAATTTGACAGTTTATTGAATACAAACAAATTACTTTCATACTTTGTGAAGTTATGTTATCTCGCGCGCTTTTTAGATTTTAAACAGTTCGACTAAATGATGTATAGTTTGTCCAGCTGCACAGGAAATTTGTTTCTCCATTATAATAGCTTTCACACTAGATTTTTTTACACGTTTCTTTTAAATTGAAATCAATTGTTTATCAACATAACCATAACGCAATGATATTGACACTGTGAATATCATTGCGTTATGCAAGCTGTCAATTTGACAGCTTCAGCAGCGGGCAGCTGTCGTTCTAAAACGTGTCAAGTGTCGTCCGCCTTGGGGCGATCAATCGCAGCCGTGTGATGGTTTGACCTTACAGTGCTTGCTGCAGTGTATATCAGAACATACCCATATATATTG
Source organism: Eudonia mercurella (assembly GCA_963082485.1). Classification (NCBI taxonomy): domain Eukaryota; kingdom Metazoa; phylum Arthropoda; class Insecta; order Lepidoptera; family Crambidae; genus Eudonia; species Eudonia mercurella. Next base: position 17,503,816 of record OY720030.1, on the reverse strand, counting down.
GGTATATTCTGATCTGAATATGAATATGAATAAATATTAAGAAGTAAAACGTCAGATGTGATGGACGTCCTTCATTCGGGGTTACTTGACTAACCTCAAATTATGTATTAATTTGTCCTTTTTATCTATAATATTTTTCACTAACGTGATACATGAACATTTTATAGTTATTTATTTTAAGTTAAACTTCTTAAGTGAGTGTAATTTTCTTAGACTTTAACTCCGTACAAAATAAAACTCAGGTCAAAATGTATTTTGCAGCAGATACCATGTAGATCCCATATTTGCGACTCAAAACAATAAATTATGTAACTATCTACGTTGCCTTCTTATTGTTATCATATGGATTCTCTGATAACTGTGACTGCAACCATGTGTTGTGGGTAAATTTCAAATAGTTATTAGTTAAAATACCTATGATTTCTGTAAATCATAAAAATGTTTACATTTACAAAATACTTTTTAAGTTGTTTTGACAAATCTTTCTTTAAATTCTGTAAGTGTTAACTGTATATAGATGCATGCGAAAATAGACATTATCATTTTGTGACACACAACTTGTTAACAGATGTATCTTTATCTATACTTCTATACTAATATTATAAAGAGGAAAACTTTGTATTTTTGTATGTTTGCAATAAATAAACTTAAAAACTACTGGACCGATAAAAATTTTTTTTTCACCATCAGAATGCTACATTAGCGCTGAGTAACATAGGCTATATAAAAAAAATGCGGTACGAAGTCCGCCGGGTCAGCTAGTATCTCATAAAGATAACATAAGTAAAATTAAAGGTAAAGACTTTTTTTACCAACTTTTAACAATATTTGAATGGTTACAATACAAGGTAATTACAGAATGCTTCAAGGTATAATTACTATACCTATCATAAAGATTAAGTGGATACCTTTTTTCCTAAATTAAATAACAAAGAGCATAACTGTATTTTGATGTCTAAAATAATAAATAAACCTAAATAGAAATTTATAACAAAAAATAAATTGCACTTTTCATGTCTTTTCAGGATGATGTGATCACCCAAAGAAACCAACATGTCCTACATAAAAGTACTCCACTGCACATTTTGCCTAAAACATGGTTCTAAAGGGATTTTCACCAAATCTGTGCTGCTTAAAATTGGGGTAATTATAAATTTTTGAGACAATATAATACACTAAATAAAATATTTGACTCTGTCTGGATTTATAGACCTAAACATTGATAATTATTTTTACAGAATGGTACACTTGCCCAACACATAGCACGGATATCTACTTCACAATGTTGGAACACTAAGGCCCTCACAACACAAATACAAACAACAGCTACTGTGAAAAAAGGCAAAAATGTCCAGCAGGACACAAGAGTGTGGAAAGAGACCCCATCCTTGGATAGAAAAAACAATGTGGGGCAATATTGTATGATGTTGTCAAAGTTCCGGTTGACCTGTGAGTATGTTGTTATACTTTATATAGCCATCATATGCCTCAGCCTATAATTAATGTCCCATTATTGGGACACATGCCACATTTGTCAATGCGGGTGGGTTACTCTTGAAACACAATTGCAATAATCAATTTCCAATCCCAAATCTAAAAAATTCAAATGGCACTCTTAAAAGCGATAATAGCGCTACATTGGAATTAAATCGGGTGGAAATTAATTGAGTGAACAATTTATTATCGAGATGGGGCGTTCCGAAATTGCGAAACTTATCCCAATATCGATACATATTAATCTCATTGGAATTGTATTGAGATTGAGTTTGGGTCAAGATTAGCCTACCTGGTTGGTGGTCATAAACAACTACCATATCACAATAACAATGTTGCCAACTGCTTAAAGTGCCTGTTAAAGCAGGGAGAACTCCAATTATATTTTAATTTGGTTAAGCATTGCAATTTTTGCAATGTTTAAGTGTTTTATATTATTTACTTGTTATGTTATGATAATGATATAATTTCACAATGTGACAAAACTAAAAATATAGAGAATGGAACCTCTGCTGACTTACTGCCCAGTTCCCAAACCTTAAGACATGGTGTAGTTATATTTACCAAGGTTTTATTTTCTATTATTTACAGCTCTAGTGGTGCTGACGTCGATGGCGGGCTACGCGCTCGCGCCGGCGCCGTTCGAGCTGACGACGTTCGCGCTGTGCGCCGCCGGCACGGGGCTGGTCTCCGCCGCCGCCAACTCCATCAACCAGTTCCACGAGGTGCCGTTTGACGCACAGATGTCCAGGACTAAGAACCGCGTGCTGGTCAAGGGACTGCTGGAGTGAGTATTACCAGCTCGTTTTATGAACCCACTGCTGGAGCACGAACCTTCCCAATGGATGGAAACAACGCTGGGAGAATGGACTAAAAACTACCATGTGGGCCCAGTGCGCATTGGTTGTTGTTAAATAATAAATAAAGGGTTGTATTTAATCGATCACCAAACTAACCTAACCTAACCCACAAAAATAATTAGAACAGAAATTAGTTGTGAGAAACCATTTTGTTAATTTTAAAATTCTTATTATAAAAAAACCCATCTACTGTGATTACCATTTACAATAGCCTTGTCAGGTCAGTACTTGAATACTGCAGTGTCGTTTGGTCCCCTCAATATGAAGTTCACATTAAACGCCTGGAAAGCGTGCAAAAAAGATTTCTTTGGCACTTGTCTTTCAGAAATTTCCTCGCTAAGACTCTGGGATCTTATGAAAGCCGTCTAGAATATTTTAAAATCGAAAGTTTCAGAGAAAGAAGACTACATCACGATAGCATGTTTCTATACAAGCTTTTGGGTGGTGGCCTTGATTGCTCTAATCTACTCAAACAAATTAACATCAATGCACCCAAAAAACTACCTCGAGTTAGCAGATTTAACATATTCATGCCAAAATCAGTGAAGAGTAATCTGGGCTACCATTCCACGTTAAACAGGATCCAAAAGCAATACAACGCCCTTGCTCGCCCTAATGATTTGGAAGATTTGGACATTTTTCACCTCAATGCACGTAAATACAAGGAAAATGTCAAAGTTATTGGTCGTCACGTGAACCCCCTTTAGCACCTTTAGTATCTTTAGTATCTATAGTTTTAATGTATTTAATATTTTATTAGATTTTAGATTAATTAGATTAGCTTTATTAATGATTTAATAAGTCCACAACGCATGCTGTGGCTGTCTTTAATTGAAAACTATGCTTAGATAAGGCTTATGTTTGTAACAGTATCATTGTTTTTGCTAGTATATGTTTTTGTTGACTGTCCAAATAATAAATAAATAAATAAATAAATATTATTCCTCAATAAAATAATTTGAAAATGAATTTCTTATTTGTGTCTAAAGAATTTGAAACGAATCTAGTAAGAGATAAGTGCTTTTCAATTAACTTACTAAGACATTGCGTTTCAGGCCCACCCACGCTATTGGGTTCGCAGCTGCAACGAGCGCGGCCGGGCTCAGTCTACTTTACTTCGGCGTGAACCCGCTCACCGCCGCCCTGGGCGCGGGCAACCTGCTCCTATACACCTCGGTGTATACTCCGATGAAGAGAATGTCGATACTCAACACGTGGCTGGGATCGGTTGGTGAGTTTGCAACCCTATTTTTTGTTTATAGTCAGTTTTGCCGCTGTGCTTCAGACCCTAATTTTTACTTTAAAGATCAAACTGAAGATCTAAATTTAATTTGTGAAGTTAGGTTCACGGTACTGTGCCAATGTTAATTTTTAACAAGTAATACTAGTTTTGAGAAAACTACTTACTGTAAATTGTGTGTGCGTGTGTGTGTAATTTCTGTAAGAGTTAGTAGAATAGCCTATAACTGTCCCACGGCTGGGCAAAGGCCTCAATCATTGAAATAAAGTCATCGTTCACAAACCCGAGCTATGCATCGAAAAAATCCGAAACACACTGCCCAACCTGGGAATTGATCCCGGGACTATCGGATATCGGGCCGAGCGCTGTGCCACTCGTCCACCGAGCTGTTTACTGTAACATAATAAACGCACCCATGGCAAAGTAGTTGGTTACTTAATTTATTTCAGACATTTTTTATTTAAGTATACTCTTCTTAATCTATACTAATATATAATATTATAAAGAGGAAACCACTGGACCGATTTAAAAAATTCTTTCACCATTAGAATGCTACATTAGCGCCAAGTAACATAGGCTATATTAAAAAATATATTAAATAAAATACTAAAAACGACAATTTAATTTTCCAATACAAATGATTTGTTTGTTTTGTTGTCATGGAAACCATTGATATATATTTAACTCAATGATAGAAACTGTCAAAGCGGTACGAAGTCCGCCGGGTCAGCTAGTAAAATATAAATCGCTACTACACAGTAGGTACTTCGTTGTTCTAACTAATAAGATCTCTAGATTTTTCTGCATATATTTTTTTTATTTAAATTAGTCTTATTTAACTAATTTCAAAAAAATATAGACATGGGTATATATGGGTTAAATCAAACTGCAACTAGGTATATATTGTTATATTGCATTACAGTGGGCGCGATCCCCCCCTTAATGGGGTGGGCGGGGTGCGCGGGGGGACTGGACTCGGGCGCACTAGTACTAGCCCTCGTGCTGTACTCGTGGCAGTTCCCGCACTTCAACGCGCTCTCCTGGAACCTGAGGCCGGACTACTCGCGCGCCGGGTACAGAATGATGGCCGTCACGGATCCGGGTGAGAATGAGTCATAGATTTTTTTTTGTTTATTGCATAACAGGGCAGTATTTGGTTTTCATATCATCTGATGGTGAGTGTCATAAAAATAGCAAGATACAATTTTGTAGCAAGCATTTGCAAATGCATTTGCGTGGATCCAAAAACTAGTTTACACTAAAAAAAAAACACAAATGTTGAAAAAATTTCCTAATGACGGTAGTTGTTGACATTGAATGGGCGCCTTTGGCTTACAAAGTAAAAAGTGTTGAATAATTTCGGCGGGCTGGTTAGAACCACGATAGCTCAATTGGAAGAGCACCTGACCCGGAATGTCAGAAGGGTGCAAATCCTGCTCGTGGAAATTTTTTCAACATTTGTGTTTTTGTAATTTGTTCGCAACAAAATTTGCTTTAAAAATCATTTTGAACATTTTATAGTTTACACTAGTTAAATTAGGTTTTTTAATGTGCCCTCTACTTGCTAGTAGCTTTCTAACAAATTGGATCATTGGTCTCAAAATACAGATGATGATTATTATTTGGCTTTTATATCACCTGATGGTAAGTGCGATAAAACTGTGGAACTGTTTCGACAATTATAGATTTAAATAACTCCTTTTAAATGTTCTAGTTTCTTAATCTTCATAACAGAGATGTATTTTGCCTTCATCTTACCAAAGCCTTAAATGTCGTTAACTTTATCTACTAATTATCCACAAGAAATGTCATTTTCGAGTCCCATGCTAGCTTTTAAACAAAATAGATAAAATTTACCGATTATATCAACGGGTTGACAAAGCAGCAGTCCCATGCTGCCGATGTCGACTTGAACTGTCAAATTTTATCGTCTAATGCCCCCTGCAAACCCCCTCTCCAAACTTTGAAGCCTTAGGGCCATAATAATTTTTTTCGGTATGTTCCAAGGGCCAAAACAATTTTAATTTTTCTGCCCACCTAAGCAAAGAACAACAGTAAAACATTGGCTGTCGTAGGCCAGATTGATGGCACTAATCTTAAGCTGTCGCGGGCCGGATTTGGCCCGCGGGCCGTAGTTTGGAGACCCCTGGTCTAATAATGTAACTTTATCGGTCGATAAAAGATCCGTGCTCGCACTACTGACTTGGCTTATCACTGACTGACTCACTCACTTATCTATAGATCAGCCCCCCAATTCTGCTATTTATTTTTTGCTGAAACGCATCTGAAACGCTTTAGTTACACCATTTTCGTATTCTGCTAGCTAAACGCTACAGAAACGCAACCAAACCGCAACGTTGTAGTATTCTACTAACAAAAACGTGACGCGAACCATTTGGTTCAACCAATGTTCGGTATTCTACTAACCATTTCATTTCCGTGACGGCCGAAACGTTACGATACCGCTTTGGTTCACCTGTCAAAAGTAGCGGTTTTACATCAGCAGCAATTTAGTAACATTTGTGTTAAAAATTTATTAGAAAAGTGCTGTTTTATCACAAATTAAGTGCTTATTTAATATACTTAATAAGGTTTGCGTATTCAAATGTTATAAGTTACTGTGAAAAACTTATTTTCAACATAATTTAATTACGATTTAAGCTTTCTTCGATTTTTGTAGAAATAAGGGATGTCTTCTTATCTAGCTTGGGATATGATGTTACGAGTAAGAGGGCATATTGTGGATTTTGCCCGAGCTAGAAGACGTAGAAGGAGTCATCGTAATTTACGATTGAGAGGAAAAACATTTCAAATGACTAATAGGGAGTTTATAAAAACGTATAGGCTCTCAAAGGACATCACGAGAAATTTAATTTCTGAATTGCAACCATTTTTCCCTTCGACCCTCCGCAGTGATACCATAAGCGTAGAAGATAAGGTAGGACCATTCATCTATCGCAATATTCCATGATCGTCCATATGATAGAATTAATTCGTTACTTTTCATGCACACAAATATTTGTGTTTATGCGAGTATCGAACCCGCAAACTCTTTTTATATTTCGGCATTGCATGTTATTTTAGTCAACTTTTTCTTTTAGGTGTTAACAGCTTTAGCATTTTTTGCCACCGAATCATACCAAACACTAGCAGGCCAATGTAGACAGTTTCCCACCCTACAGTGTGTAGGGCAATCAATCAGAAGATTTTAAATAAGTACATAATCTTCCCTCTGAGTCGAGCTGGCCGAGACCGATTATAGACTGAGTAAGGATACCTACGTATTCACAAAACTTTAATGATTCATGCAAATAAAAAAAATATTTTTGGATAATTAACTCTAAAATTTAAGATTCCAGGAGTTGTCGGATACATAGATGGAACTCATATAGCGATAATTAAACCGATTGAAAATGAAGAGAGATTTATAAATCGAAAGGGTTATTTCTGCCACCGGTATTTGGTTCAGCCGAAGAGTCCAGTGACATTTTGATCTACAGCAGACAAGCATTTTTAAGTCAGATACACTATCAACTTAATTTTATTTCAAACACCAATCATTAATGAAATAATTATTAAATAAATTTTCAAAGAAACTTACCTACTAAATTTTTAAATTATTCAGAAAGAAAGCCCCAAACTTTGTTTTTTTAAATGTTTCCCACACTCACACCAATTATCTAGCCCCAAGAAAAGCTTCCTTAAGAAACTTGTTATATGGTTAACTAGACAACGGATAAACATACTTAATATACTTAAATACATACTTATTATACATAGGAAACACCCAGACCCGAAACAATTTAGAAAAACAGGTATTTCTAAATTGATCCGACCGGGGATCGAACCCGGGACCTCAGAGATGGCGACACCATGAAAACCGGTATGCAAGCCACTCGACCAAGAAGGTCGTCATTTAGCTAAACGTACAAACTTTTCAAAACTTTTCTATCTAGCTGTCAAAAATTATCAGTTTTTTTATAGCAAAAAGGTTTTGAAACGCAATACAGCCATAAACTATTGAAAAAGGAGCAATGGACGAGCAACTAGCTAATCATAATATATTTGTTCCTTGTAACACTATATAGCCGTTTTTAAACAAACTGGTTGCGTTTCGTTTGCGTTTCCGTTTCATATGCTATGTTAGTAGAATACCGTTTTGTATTAAAACCGCAAACGGAACCAAACCGAACCGATGCTGATCTGTTTAGGAAAATAAATAACAGAATCAGGCCGCAGTGAGTGTGTCAGTCAGTGATAAAAAATGACGATTTTTGGAGCACATGTATCTCGCAAGTCTCAATATATGAGCCAAATTTGACATGTTTATGTAAAATAGTTTTAGTTATGAGGGGGTCAAAAGTGGCTCCAAATGGTTCGTGTAATATTACACACGGTGCGGCTCGTTAGTTTGAACTTGGCTTGACACGTGTCTAGATGTGATAATTGTCAAATTCAGTCACCGATACACGATGATCGTAGTTTAATAATATCTCATGTCAAAATCGATGTTATGGTGGTGAGTGACGATAAGGCCGAAAAGGTGGAAGCAAACAATTGTCGGTGCAACTTATTTCGACAAACTCTTTAGAACAAAGAGTTCTTCTCTATTGTTCTGACATGAAGTAATGAATAATTTGAGTTGATTCGATTTTTCTAGTTACCGAGATTATAAAACTATTTTTCTTTCAGGCCTATGCAGAAGAGTGGCGCTGAGACACACGGGAATCATCACAGGGGTGTGCCTCGGGTCGTCCTACCTCGAAGTTACCAATATGTGGTTCGCACTAGAATCACTGCCGTTAAATATTTATTTTATGTACTTAGGTATGTATACAATAACAGTACAGCCAGCAGCAAAAGTAACTAAACACTTTAGCACTTTGTCCAACAAATGCAGGCACTTGTAAACTTCTTGTAAAGCAGTTATGTGTTGGTACTAAAGTTGTTAGCAACTTTAACTTTAACATACGAATCGTTGTTTCAACTATATGTAATTAAAGTCTAAATTCACAAATTGACAGAATATTAACATCACTTTAGAGTAGTGGCATTATAAATTAGTATTTAAATGTAACATCATATTACCGTGTTATTGGCAAATCCATATTTTTTATAATAATATATTTAATTAACTAAAATTATATATTTTATTTTCAGCATGGGAATTTTATAAGAAGTCCGATAGCGCCAGCTCTAGAAAACTATTCAGATTCTCTCTGATACACTTGCCTGCGTTGATGTTACTTATGTTAGTGAATAAAAAGTATTGGAGTTCCAGTGTCACACAGGAACAGAAAGATATGTCTAAAGTCCAAGATGTAGGCAAGCTGCCTGAAGCAAAGAGAATAACAGTATTGCCGAGAGGACCATACGTAGCTGCGCAAGAGTCGGAAACTGACATAGCACGTTGAACGCTACGAAGTCTACAAGGATGTAGATTGTTATAGTATTTTTGTTGTAAATAATGTACAATGTAATTATGTGATTCAATTAGCTTGTGATTAAAGTCAATCAGACAACTTTGAGATTTAGTTATATTCACAGAGCAGAGATGTAATGCTGCAAAATATTTTCTTGAGTTTATTAGCTATCTAAAATAACATGACACGAAATAAGTTCGCATTCCTTGACAATATTACCAAAAATTTAATTTACTAAAACTTTGCGTTAAAATTATATAAACAAAACAAAAACATTTTTCAAAAACACAAATGTTGAAATTTTTTTTCCACAAGCAGGATTTGAACCTGCACCCTTCTGACATATCGGGTCAGGTGCTCTTCCAATTGAGCTATCGTGGTTCTAACCAGCCCGCCGAAATTATTCACATTTTATTTAATTTACGATTTAGTAAAAAATTAATTTTTCTTTGGTCTGTGGCTATAACAAATTTTTATCAGTTGTTATATTGCTTGGCGATTTTTTTGAGCGAGTAGTTCCTCTAATTTATAATGACAAAGGAATAAATGAAATTTCCAAAATAATAAATTCTTACATTTATTGTGTTGCTATAATTTAAATTACAATTATCGCTGGAATTAAAAAATAATCTACATACATACACATTCAGGCAACGAGATTTTGAACATTATGCAGACTGAAACTGGGTAAACAAACTTATGTGATTGATTCTCGGACCGGTGTGGCCAATATAACCCGTTTATATCCAAACGCTTCCGAATTACCAGTAGCTTATTTCCTGAAACAACAGAAGTACGAATAAGTTAGGAACCCTTCCGGTTCAAAAGAACCCAGTCTCAAATTACACTATTACACAATACAACTGATTTTCATTTAACACCTATGGTCATATGAACATAAACTCAAAATAGCCCAGTGTCTATTTACCTTAGTCCCAAAATACCCTAAAATGTTAAAACCAAAACGACCTATCTCTATTAAGAACTTATGTCGAAAGCACCTAATGTCATCAAAGCATAAACTCAAAACACAATGTTCCCAAAATACACTAATTACAAAATACGCTACTCTCAAAATACCCTAAATTATTTATTTATTGATTTTCGTTTTGTGCTATTATGATCCATGTGGTATACAACTGATAATAACCATTATTTAATGTTTCGGTAATTTTCTATCTACCTAAATCACATCGTAGAAATAGATAGATGCGACGGCGGAGTTCTTATATTTTGATTAAAACAAATACATATAAACCTTCAGCATGGTTGACGATATCAGGCCACTTAATAATGAAGTGTCACTTTAGAGATATAATAAAGAAAAAGGCCTTTCTGTCACATTCCACGCTTTTCTTTTGCTTTTCTTGTTTGTCGCAATGGAGAGTAGAAGCAATTTAACGTTTATTAAAAACCAAAAAGGGTATTCTTGCTTGCTTAACGACGGGCATAAATATAATTTTAGTCACATGAATAAAAATGAAACGAATAATTGGAAATGCGTAAATCGTAGTGAATGTTGCTTTGCATCAGTAACGTTGAACAAAAACAAAGATACGGTCGTGAAGGAAAGTGCTCATGTTTGCAAAAGTCACCGCGAACAAAATATCCGAGATATTTTTATATACAACTGTAAAGAAGAAGCGTGTAAGAAGATGACGCCTATTAAGAAGATATTTGAAGATAAGTTAACAGAAATAGAGAACGACGACATAATAATGTGCTCCTATGAAGAGAAAAAAAATTCCTTGTACAGGGCAAGACACAAGTATTTAGGGCAGAAAAACACTGAATTTAATTACCTAAAAGATATCAAGGTTCCGAAAATATTGGCTGAATCTTTTTTAACTGTAGAAAATGGAAATGATGACAAAATATTGATTTTTGCCAGTAACATAAGTAAACAGTTCTTGCTAAGTATTGCGAATACAAAAAAACAATTTTTTGGTGACGGGACCTTTAAGAGAGTCCCAAAACCGTTTTATCAATTGTATAGTATACATGTTGATGTCGGCTCAAGCAGCAAAGTAACGAATGTAGTGCCCGTAATTTTCGCATTGCTGCCAGATAAAACCGAAAGGACATATCATAGACTGTTTACATTGCTGCGAGAAGAAATGGGCGTGAGGATACACAAATATAAATGTGACTTTGAATTAGCACAGGTGAACGCTTGTCGCTCGGTGTTTCCTGAATGCGAGTTAACCGGCTGTTTCTATCACTATAATAGAGCAGTCTGGAAAAAAAGCAATAAATTGAAAATTGATGCCACCGAAGACGGTCGAAACATAATACAAATGTGTGCCAATTTGCCGTTGTTACCTGCTGATAAAATTAACGATTGTTGGGTGTGCATTCTGGGGGATGTACAAATGACTCACGAACTGCTGCTGTTTAAAAAATACATGGAGAAGCAATGGCTGAAATTGGGACCGGAAATACTCAGTTGCAGCCATGAAAAACATAGAAGCAATAATCCCATAGAAGGTTTTCATAGAAGATTAAATATCCGCATGCCGCATAAACCCACTCTTATACGCTTTCTATATCGATTAAGGAAAGAGTCGAGGTACCAAGATACGCGGATCAAAAATAATCTGTTCAGTGGAGCCAGTAGACGTCGATGTGACATCCTTTTCAATAATAAGTATCGAGAGCTTTTGATTGAGCTGTACGTGGGTGCTATAGACGCAATCACATTTTTAAAACAGGTGATTCATCTGAAATCGGGATTGCAATAAAAGGATACAATAAAAATAACAAAATGTTAAAAACAAAGGCTTAAGGATTATGTTTTAAGAAAAAAATTATTTAAGTTTCGTTTTCGTTAAGAAAAACGTGTTTGTTTATAAATATTTATCTTATTCGACTTTGATTGTTGAAAATATAATTTCATGAATAAGTACACTTTTTGTTTAATTGAACCTTTTTTTTCTGAAAAGGTATAGTCAACCAGAAGCTACGTCTTTCGGCTGATATGATGATGATTATGATGATAATAGTCAACCAATTTGATTCCTATGCCACTATAGAACCTTGTCGCTCAGACGTCGTTTAGTAAACATGTAGAACTTAGTCACTATGACATGGTTCTATAGTGACCTATGTTTGTTAGACAATACTGGGAGGCAATTTTTGAGCCTTTTCGCGAAAAAGATTCAGTGAGAGATTTTTCCAAATTTTTTAAGGCTCATTTTACTTAGAAAAGAAAAAGACTCAAAAGTTGATCCCTTACTCGTGTACGCGTAAATTCGTACCAGAAGCCGACATAGAATTAGGACCTGAACTATTTAGAGTATTTTGAGAGTAGTGTATTTGGCGAATGGTGTATTTCAGAATTAGTGTATTATGGGAATAGTTTGTTTTGAGCTTCAGCGTTTATGACTTTAGGTAATCTTGGTAATAGTTATAATATAGACAAAGTCGTTTTGGTTTTAGGGTATTTTGGGACTAAGGTAAATAGACACTGGGCTATTTTGAGTTTATGTTCATATGACCATAGGTGTTAAATGAAAATCAGTTGTATTGTGTAATAGTGTAATTTGAGACTGGGTTCTTTTGAACCGGAAGGTTAGGAACTAATAAATTTGTGCTAATAAAGTTACTGTAGCAGTAAGAATTACAAAAGAGGATATTTTATGGAACGTTTATGTGAATGGAACTAACATTTGACATACTTTATCATACAATTTATGACTTGTTGAATTACATTACAATTTAGATAGAAGTTTATGCTAAGCCCACCAGACCAGACCGATGAGCAGAAATGAGTAAAGCCGGGCACATTTTGGATGCATTTTTGTACGAATTTCATTCTTACACGATACGCACTATGATACTTTGCACACATAACGCAAGCTAATCGTGCGTGTAACCTACGGTTTATATGGATACTATACAGTAGTCGATAAATTTGGATGTGTCACGCGTATTTCGTCAGAGTCAAATTCCTACGAAAACGCATCTAAAGTGCGGTCGGCCTAAGTAATGTGTGCGTGTACTGACTTCTGCTTCTTGTGCGGGCGGTCGCGGTCGCGCGAGTGGTCCCGCGACCGTTTCTGCGAGCGATGGTCGGCGGAGTGCTTCTTGTGGTCGCCGTTGGACTTGCTGTGGCGGTCGCCCATCGACTTGTGCTTGTCGCGGTTCTTAGACGGGCTGGAACAATACAATCAGTTTTATAAATTAACCCTTTTGAGGCAGAGCACGTTTGAATATTTTATCGATAATTCAATCTTATCCCGACCACATAAAGTTCAAAATAGGGTGGGAATATAAATCCTACAGCCTGTTTAAAGGGACACAAATTGATAAGATACCAATAAGTTTATCACTATAAACTGTGATTTTAAAAGTCATCATCAAATCATACGATAAAATATTACTATGATAAAAATAATTAATCAAATAATATTACTTATATCTTTTTCTACTTTAAAACACAAAAACTGTAAGGAATAAACATTGCGTAACTCCGGGGGGTAGTCACTTTATAAATATACTAGCGGCCCGTCCCTGCTTCGCACAGGTGGACATCGCTAATGTAGCATTCTAATGGTAAAAGATTTTTTTAATCTGGTTTTTGAGTTTATTCGTTGCAAACATACAAACATACAAAAATACAAAGGTTTCCTCTTTATAATATTAGTATAGATTAGAGAAGTTTTAGGACATTATTGAACGTTGAAATTTTTACGAGCAATAAATAATCGCTATGACTCTAGAGAACTTGTAATACATCATAAAAACATGTTTTTAACAACAAAAACAAACAGTAATTTAACATACCTGCTATTACTGTGTTTCGAGGGGCTCTTATGCGGACTCTTATGGGGGCTTTTATGCGAGCTCTTGTGTCCTGAACTCGAGCTTTTATGGTGTGAGCTTTTGTCTCTCTTGTCGTGTTTGCCCTTCTTGGGTCTCGAGTCGTCATCGAAGCGCGGGCGGTCGCGGCCGCCCTTGCGCTTGTGGTCGAACTCCTGGCGCGGATCGAAGTTGCGTTCCTTTTTATCCTCTTCGGCTGCTTCTCGTTCGAGGTCGGACCAGTCTTTGCCGGACTCTTCGTCTTCCGCTTCTAATTGGAGCAATAAACGAAAAAATATAAGATTTGATAATATATTATATTAACCAAACAAAATGGGTTAAGTCAGCAAGTTCAGTTTTGACGCGAATTTGAGGTATTTAGAGATGTTTTTATAAATAATCAAGGGGTCGACCGCCTAACTCTCTTGCTTTCGATCGCTTTGAAGGCGAGGCGAGGAGGAGGCGTCATCTTGTCATATCGAAAGCTATAGGCTATAGCTTTCGATATTATATTAGAAAGCGAGGTGAGGGCCTCGCCTTCAAAGCGATCGAAAGCGAGTGTTAGGCGGTTGGGGGGGCTGATTGTTATGTATAACATCTCTACACACCTCAAATTCACTATTATTTATACCTACTTAAGACCTCGTATCGATCTTGTATCAGGAGATGTAAAGTAAACAGACTATAACTGTCCCACTGTTGGGCAAAGGCCCTGTACAATTGATGGTTAATGGCTTAATCACCACGCTTGCCAAATGCGAGTTGATGATAACATACCCGGGCTATGCATCGAAAAATCCGAAATACATTTCGCCCGACCTGGGAACTGAAATCGGGACCTTCGTATATCGGGCCGAGCGCTTTGCTACTGGGCCACCGAGGCGTTATCAGGAGATGTAACTATGCTATAAGTAATTTATAAATAAAACTTAAAAACCAAAATAAACTTGCTTTGAAATTAACAGATAATAAAATAAAAATAGTTTAACATATTTTTTCAAAGTTAAAAAGATTTTTGAGATATATTTGAATACTGATTCTTCAAAAGATAATGTATTATGGATATTTGTATGTTTCCGATGACAATATCGACTTACCCTCGCTGTCGCCGGAGACGTCTGACTCGTCAGAAGCCTCAGAGTCGTACTCAGAGTCATCTTCCGACTCCTCCTCGGACTCCGCGTCCGTGGGCTCGTACGCGTCGTCTTCCTCCTCAGACTCTTCATCCTGGAGATATTCAATTATTAATAGCAAGATAAAATTTAACTAGAAATAATAAACTAGTCCCAGGAAGTAATGTAGCATTCTAATGGTGAAAGAATTTTTTTAATCGGTTCAATAGTTTTTGAGTTCATTCGTTGCAAACATACATAAATACATACATACATACAAAAATACAAAGGTTTCCTCTTTATAATATTATTATAGACTAGCTGACCCGGCGGACTTCGTATCGCATTTCTTTTTTTTTAATATAGCCTATGTTACTCAGCGCTAAGGTAGCACTCTAATAGTGAAAGAATTTTTTAAATCGGTCCAGTAGTTTTTGAGTATAATTGTTGCAAACATACATACATACAAAAATACAAAGCTTTCCTCTTTATAATATTAGTATAGATAGATATATCTATGGGCCTGTTATATTGTAACTTTAAATTGTTGCTTGAAAATAAACGAATTTATTATTATTATTATTATAACAGTGTACTTGGTTCGCTTGGTGGCAAGATTTGTTTCAAGTCCGCATGGATATCTATACCAGCATAAGTATAGCGTCGTAACATCCACATGAGTTGCATTATTGTGATTAAATAGTTTGAGATATAGACAGTACACGCCTGCTCATCAACATATCCAAAATTGTAAAATTTCTTTAATACAATGTCAACCTTAAAAACTTAGGAATAAAGTTCAAAGTTTACTGAAGAAATTTGACAGTTTGTGGTAAGTTGATGTCTGTACCTTAGTAGCTGAGGATTCTGGCGTTCGAAATGAGTTTCTACTTTGGCCTTATCATCACTATCAGGTAAGATGAACGCTTCTTAAATATTGGAACACAATTTCTTTTCAATGAATATAAGAAGTTTTCATCCATAAAAAAATCTCGTGACCCAGTAGTGGGGACATCAGATATGCTGGTGAAAAATGATGATCAAAGTACCAATTATCGACAAACCTGTGCCGCATTCTCCTCCTCCGACTCTGGGTCCAGGAAGGACCATCCGCCGTTGTCGAAGAAGCCCTCGATGTCGTCGGTGATGGTCTTCATCACCTTCGTCCAGTTCAGCGACTGGATGCCCTCGGAGTAGCGGATGTCGCACGAGCTGGTAAATAAATAATGATTGAAAAATTACTATAATAATAAAAGTCCACGAGAATGAATGGGATAAATTTATTTTAATCTACCACAGAGTAGATAGACAACAATAATAAACAATAATAATGAATATACTTTTAAAAAGTGTTGAAAAAATTCCACGAGCGGGATTCGAACCAACACCCCATGAAGTGCAGAGTCAGGTGCACTACCAACTATGGTATCGTGGCTCTAGCTCTATTTTTTCAACACTGTCTTTATTCCAATTGTAATTTGTTCACAAAAAAATTGGCATAAAATTATATACAACCATAATCATGAATATAATGTTTTCTAAAGTTTACGCAAACACACACGTTGAAATGTAACTACTTTTACGGATCTCGTGTTTTTTATACACAATAATTTGATTTAATGTTTATCCTGACGTTTCGAACCCTATGCAGGGTCCGTGGTCTTCCTGTGACACGTGTCAAATAAAAGTTAAATCAAAGGTTGTCTGGAAGAGATCACTCTTAGTGATAAGCCCACCCTTTGTATGTGTATTTTTTACCTAATTTTATGTCAAAATGTCTTTTGGTTTACAACAAAGTGTATTTATGTTATCATATCTAATCACACTTACTTGAGCCACTCCTTGACATGATCCAACATGTTCATAGGCACCGCGTTCACCATTGCCACCTTCTTAGCGTAGTCCTTAAACACGAACACCATGTCGAAGTTCTTCAGGTGGAACTGCACTCGTTCGAAGTGCACGAGCTCCACATCTTCGAGGGCTATGACGAAGGGCGGCCACTCGGTGAGGTTCACGAGCGCGCCCGATGTCGGTTGGAGGAGGACTGTGCTGCGGAACGGGGCTCCGGGGAAGCCGAGTTCTCTGGGGGACAGATAGATAGATAAATAACTTGTTTACAGTTACAGATCTACTATTCAGCTTAAAAGGTGTAAAATAATGAGAAGCTTAATGGCGTAATGGTAAACGTGCTCTATCTGCGATTATTTAACCCTTTATAAGGCAGTGGCATATATATTGCCACCATATTTTGAACTTTATGTAATTGAGATAAGGTCGAAAACCAAAGAAAAATTTGAACATGCTGTGCCCATTAAAGGGTTAAGTTAAAAGCCAGTCATCCGATGGGTGACAAAAATGTATTATAACGAGCTTCTCCGTGCTTCGGATGGCACGTAAAGCCGTTGGTCCCGGCTGCATTAGCAGTCGTTAACAACCGCCAACCGCCCGCGTGATGGCACGTTCTCTTTATGGTGATCCCATTCCCCAGCTTCATACTCGTGCCCCAACAATGGGCACGTAAAATGAGCTAGTGGTGTATGGTACAGAGTTTACGACACAACCGTTCTTTAATTGTTCGTGCTAAACGAACAAAAGGGCTGTTGATCAACACAACAACAACAATTAATTAATTCCAGTGAAATCATGTACTTTAAAACATTGACCTATTTTTGAATTAAACTTGGCATGAATTTCTGTAACTTAAAAGGTTAATAATAAGCTTATTATGCAGACTCGATAGAAAAATCTAAAATTAGTTTAATATTCAAGTTTATCATTTAAGTGAATTTTTCTAATACTTATGTATGAGAAATAAAGATTCTTAAACCTGAATAATAAACACTCAAATACTAGGAACAAAAAAGTTTACAATTTCGATACATAAAAAAAAATCGTTTTGACATTAGTTAAAAAGTCTCTCTATTGACTAACCAGTCACCTACCCAATTCGATAATTGTTCGTTGTAGGCCCGGCCATTGCCATACCTGAAGGGCGTGTCGAACTCGACCTCCTGCTTGGTCATGTTCTCGACGCGCTCGCAGAAGCTCTTGAAGGCGACCTTGAGCTTGTGCCGCAGCTCGCGCTCGCTCTGCTCCGCGGCCAGGTCGTCGCGGTCGTGCATGTGCTGATGCTTGCCCAGGTCGGTGGTGATCTCCCCCACCTCCGTGTAGAATTGGACGTCCACGTGTTTCTTTTTACCTGTCCCAGAATAGAATACTTTATTGTACACACAAAAAAATAGACGTTAAAATAAAATAAACAGGAGTCGTACAAAGGGCGGCCTTATCACTAAAAGCGATAACTTATGACATGTTTAAACGGCGAATATGCTATATATACCTACAGTGGCGAAGGGTCCATACAAGCCGATTCCCATCGGCTTCTCTTTGAGAAATCCCTGAAATACCACCCCACCCATCCACTATGCAGATCATAACATGTCATTAAATATTGTCACAAGATTGTGAAGATACATGCGACAGTATTATTGTTTCATTATTTCAAAGCGCCTACAATTATTTCCACAGCAAACCTCGTCGAGGTAAGCTATCTATCGTCAGCTTAAGGTTTTGCGTCATTGCCTTTGCGTGTGGCGTGGTTGCGATGGTAATCAGAACATTGTTATTACTCTGTCTCTTTCGCACGAACGCGCGTGCCTTTCGCTGAAAATACACTCGAGGTAAGTTATTATTTTCTGGATTGCATTTTTCTCTCTCTTTCTATTTCCAGCGATTTTAACGTTGCCTTTCTCTTTCGATGACGAGTAGGCGCGAATAAAATGAAATGACATCCGATTAGCTAAAATAAACCTTAATATTTATGTATTAAGTCAATTAACAATCTTATCACGTTTCGCTAAAAGTTATAATTGCTTCAACAAACAACAACGCCATCTATGGTCAAGTAGTAGTAATACTTGCTCAACAATCGTAGAAAGTTTAAATTTAGATTACAAAACGTATTAAGTACTGTCCTTTTGTCCTTTTTATAGCAAATTAAATCTTATTTTAATGAGTGAAGGTATATCTTTCGATGGAGAAATAATGATTTGAGCTGTTTATAACTAAAATAAAAAATACAATTTCCACTTGTTTTTTTTGTTCCGTGCCGTGTGTCCGCCATTATCTCGTGCGTGTTTGGGAAGTAATTAGATTTTTACAAAATTGTGAATTAGTGAGTGAGAATCTATACTTTTCGCCGATTTTTGTTTATTTTACTGTGTTTATCTTATATATTAGTTCATTGTGGTAAGTTATATTTGCCATAATGGCTTTAATTCATATCGAGTGTTGTTTAACTGACTACTTGCATAACGGAGAAATTTTGTTTTCCAAACTTAGTTATGAAAACAAAAGGCATGTTATTCAATTAGGCCGTGCTCTTCCAATCATGACTATTAAAACCTTGCATCACGCGGTGTTTTTTTTGGTCCGGCTTACCTTCGCCATATTTTGACCCCTCGCCAACCTACGTTACTCTCTCTCATCCTTAATAAGTTAACACAGTTGTAATTTGTGTGTGCAAAAAAAAAATCTACAAAGGTGTAATGGAATTTTCGTTATGTGTTGTCACTTTCACGAAACTGATAAACGTAAAGTATAATAAAACTGGCCTTAGTATTGTCAAGTATGAGTCGCTAGTTATAGATAAGAGGATAAAAAGAACTAAATATGGGAAAGTAGGGAAAATTATCAATCTAGCTTTATATGCAGGATATCATCCCCACCTAGTAGAAATTCCACTATGTCGCACTAAGCGGTTCATGTCATCATTTTTACTGCGCACTGGCAGGGAGTGGAATTCTCTGCCATCGTCTGTGATCCCAAAAACTTATAACCTGAATGCCTTCAAGGCGAGAGTTAATAGGCATCTTCTGGGGCAGCTCGCTCCATCGTAGACCTCATCTACGCTCACCATCAGGCGAGATCGAGGTCAAGAGCTGTCTTATAAGATATAAAAAAATATATATATATATATATTTCTACTCACCAAACATTATAGCGTGTTTCAGATGGAAATGCAACAGTATAATCATTTCTCCGTCACACGGTTGGAAGAACGCATTCTTGATGTTATTGTACAGAATGTCTACTTTGTCGCCTCGCACCGATGTGAACCGGAAGCCGTTGCTGTGAGCCTCCAAGGAGCCGCTCATTCGTTTCGTTACAATATTGGGTCTTATGTACAAGTCTTTAAGTTTGGGATTGCCTTTGCTCTGTGAGAGAACTAAAGTGTCTTGTTTGACCAAATCTTCTTTCTCCCTCTCTTCCGCCTCTCGCGTTTTGAATTTCTTTTGGACCTCCTTAATGAGTCGGAAGCCAGTGTTCAAATTAGAAGAGGGCGGCGATATTTCGCCTGGCTCCTTTGTGTTTGTACTTCGATATGTGCTGAAATATTGAAAAAGTTAATTTACTGTCAAGGTAGTATGCAAATATGCAAAATATCTATACCGTACAGTTGGCTAGACACTAGACAGACACATCGTTTTTTTGTTCGCACGTATAGAACATCCCTTTACATGATCTTCAGTAATGATATGGCCGAAGCGCACTCCTTAACTAGCTAAGCATGGGCTATCCTATCTCCAACTATCGATGAACACCTGCTCACCTGTCCCTTATGCTCTACGTCTTGCACTATGAATAATTTAACCAACAGGCTTATATCAGGCAATAATCAGGCTTACCAGAGGGCTGACCTGGAAGCTTTCTGGTCAAGACGAACGTTTAGTCGCATAATGCCTAATTCGCAAAATGCCTACCAAGTCTCGAAAGGTCTACTTCGCGTAATGCCTAATTCGCTAAAGGACCAATTCGCAGAATGGCTACTTAGCCAAAGGACTATTTCGCGAAAAGACTACTTCGCGAAAGGACTACTTCGCAAAATGGCCAATATTTACCATATAGGAAATAAAGGCCAATATTAACCATATTACATCAAATATAACTAACAGACCGTTATAATAGGTAGCTAATTTATGAGATATTTTTGTTATTCATATAATACAGAACCCAAAATTATGTATTTTTATGGTTAAAATAAAATACCTGGTTTTCTTCTCTAATAAAAACAGTACACACATAATATTTTTGAGTAGACTTACGTTGGTTGACTCATTACTCATTAAAGTACCGCCCCATCTAGTTGATTGACTCGTTACTAAATCATGAGTTTACTTATTATGAAGTTATGAAGACCAACGAGCAGAATAAAGGAAACTAAAATAGCTTATTATTTTCTTTCCTTATCTATTTTTAACTAGGTAAACTAGGTAATATAATTAAATTATCTAGAATGTGAAGCGTTCGCCACATTCGACCTTTTTTATTTCCGCGTAATGAGATCTTTTTCATTACATAATTTAAAAAAATATTAATAATTGTATAATGTATTCTTCCATAAAGTTGATTATACTTTTGTAAGGTAATATAACGATTTTTTAATTTCCTTACATAATTGTATCGTGTGATTGATTTTTTTTAAACAAAAAAAACAGGTAGTTTTGGATTCTGTTCAAGAATAAAAAATATCAATAAATATTACCAAAGAATATGAATGGAGTTATTTTATTTAATTTAAAGTCATTTGGTAAATATTGGCCATTTTGCGAAGTAGTCCTTTTGCGAAGTAGTCTTTTCGCGAATTAGTCCTTTGGCTAAGTAGCCATTCTGCGAATTGGTCCTTTAGCGAATTAGGCATTACGCGAAGTAGTCCTTTAGCTAAGTAGTCATTTTGCGAAGTAGTCCTTTTGAGACTTGGTAGGCATTTTGCGAATTAGGCATTATGCGACTAAACGAAGACGAATATGACGATGTCGATATCGTTGACACGATAAGAAGAACTGTCAGAACACAACAACAACACTAACATTGATAGTTGTTGTGTTCGTCGTCATCGCCATATTTATAAGATGGTGATTTCTAGCAAAAAGGACTTAAGATAAGCCCTATTACCGACCAAACCGTCTACAAACACGTACGGGCGAGGGAATCGAACCTGGGACATCTCGGCAAGACTCTTCGATGGTAATGTAAAGATGTCTTTGAGTCCGAGTCAAAGTCTGTGAGTAGTGTTATAGTGACATTCATAAGACCTACTTGTAGCCTAAACTGAATAAATTATTTTGAATTTTGAAGTAATTAATACAAATGTTTACTTACACCTCTTTAACGAAGGTGGCGTCCGGTTGAGAGTAGTTCCCGCCCTCGTTCCTACCCATAGTGGCTCCGGGATGGAAAAAGTTTATCCTGAGGTAGGTGTAGTCGCCCTCCACTGACTGCGAGATGTTCTTTATGGTCGAGATATGGAATGGTACGGGCACACCGAAGATTGGCAGGATTACCGTCTCGTATTTACGATCTAAGGGTTTTGAGACAAGACTTTATGAATTAAGGCAAAGTTTAAAAAATTTAAAAATTTCTTCAATAAATGTTCAACTATATGCCATGTGCATTAAAGGTGCGCCGACCAAAAAATGACAAAAGTGAAGGCACGGTTAAGTTGATATAATTTAAAATACTATCGTATTACATAAACAAAACATATATTTAGTATCAAAGGGAACGTGTTTACAATTAGTCCGATCCATAAATTCATAACACACTATAGTTTTTTCTACAATATCATTTAAAGTTGTGCAAAAATAATAAAAACGAGTGATCTCATATAGTTATCTAAATAATTGTACCTATGATTTTGTCTAAACAATCACCAATATCTAAACTACAAATCGTCCGTCTCACATTTTCGATTTATCAAACGGTTGTTTAAATTATTATTTTCCAAATTAACACGTTAAATTCCCCATACAAAATTAGTATGGCCGCGCGGCATCAAATAAATATGGACGAAGACATTTCAAATAAAATATATGACACTTACGGACGGCGCACCCTTAAGTTCAGTCTATAGAGGAAATTTGATAGCTTGAGGTAGTCTGATTTGCAGGCCTTTAAACAAGTTGCAGTCTAAAATTTTATCAAAGATAAGGATTTTTTTAACATATATTATTAATGCGCTATTAACACACTAATAATAGTCCTGTTAAACCATCCAGGCAACCAGAATTCACGTCACTAGTCTAACGAGGCTTTCTTTCTAACACAAGAAAATGATGAGCCAAGCGAAAAAATACTTAAATGCAATGTACATAAAATTGATTATTGTCTAATTCCACTCACCAACATACAGCTTTAGCTCCTTCACTTCGTTTTCCCTCGGCATCTGACTGACGCTCTTATAAGACACGGTGCTTTTGCGGACCTTTTCACTGTCCTTGCCACTAGATTGTTTGGCCAGGCGCTCTTTCGCTTTCTCATTCAGTGCTATAGCCAACTCCCTTTGATGTTCTTTGCGTTTCTCCTCAGACGAATGCTCGGTACGTAGCTTTGATTCTATGACGGCCGTTCTTTTGCCTCTGCCTGCAATTTTATAATACTTAACTGATGTAATCTATTTTGTAGTAATATGTACTAAAAAAATTGAGTTCCAAATACTATGTAACTGGAGAACACTGTGACAGTGACACTGTAAACATGCAATTAGTAAATGTTTCAGTTGAAAACAGTGCAACTCACCTCCATTTTCTGTCCGTCCTCCATTTCATGTAAGTAAATAGAAATTATAAATTATGTACATATGTAAAAAAATTAATTTTTCTATAACTTGAATGACAGAGCCTATGTAAGCTTACTACTTTTTGTTGTAAATCCTGCTAATAAATAATTAAAGCTGATTTTAAAAAAACAATTACAATTACAATTACAACAAAACAATTTGAAAATATTAGAAAATTATAAAACATGATTTTTTAAATGTGTAATATTTAAATATTGATGAAACAACGCTGGTTAATAGCATAAAACAAACACATTAAAAACGACGACAGGGAAATCTTAGTCTGTCTATTAGAAGAGCGGTTCAAATCCCACGTGAAGAAGTTGCTCTTTTTAGAGCATTATATTATTTCATCAAATCTTATTTATTAGCAGCGGCGTTATTAAATGTATTTTTAAAAAATTAAAAAAGCAACCGACTATACTTTTTATATAAAGTAGGACATATATTATTAAAAATTTATCTTGGAGCATGTACATATGTATGGTTAATCTTTATTTCCTAAAGCAAATAGCTTAGCTCCAAAAGGTCAAGCCACCGCGCCACTTACCAAGTATTTCAGTCTTATTCTCCTTCTCTTCCTCTTCCTCCTCATCATCATCTTTTAAGAAGATGCCGATGTTTTTGATTTTCTTTTTGGACTGTGTGAGGAGGGAAGCTGGCTGCTCTTCGTTCACGAGCACTGTGTCGCCAATGAATAGAGCGTATGTCTGAAAGGGAAACATCTTATTAGGTTCTATACTTTTTATTTTTAATTTTGTTTGGTTGATCCAGTACCATACCGATCCATTTTTATATGTGAACCCGGCAATTAACTATATTTGCCACCCTCACCTATAAAAATGCTAAATCATAGCCCACATCACATGGCTGTAAAAATCACACTAATAATAATATTATAAATGCGAAAGTTTGTGTGTGTGAATTATATTTGTTGCTTCTTGACGCTGTAACGGATGGATGGATTTGGATGAAATTCGGCATACAGATAGTGTATTAACACATGGGAACCACGCGGGTGAAACTGCGGGCGCCCGGTATATAATAAATTACCGATAGAATTGCGGATGGAACAAAAATATCAAGCTTTTAATACAAAACTAAAAAGTTTTTGATTAATAAATGTTTTTACACAGCCAATAAATACTTAACTATGCGAAATGTTGATTTGGAATTTATAGGTTTAGCGATCTAGGTATTATAATTTAATATAATTTTGCGGAGCTCGATGGCGCAGTGGTTAACGCGCCCGGTCTGCGAGTGCTGAGAGGTTAAGCAACTTTCGCACAGGCCGGTCATTGGATGGGTGACCAAAAGTTTATCATCTCGAGCTCCTCCGTCCTTCGGAAAGCACGTTAAGCCGTTGGTCCCGGCTGCATTAGCATGCAGCCGTTAACAACCACCAATCCGCACTGGGCCCGCGTGGTGGTTTATAGCCCGTTCTCCCTATCATCCATAGGGAAGGCTCGTGCCCCAGCAGTGGGGACATAAAAATGAGCTGATGATGATGATCAAGATGATAATTTTATTTCTCTATTATACAATTTAATTTATAATATAATTGAATCCTTTTTTTAACATGTTTTATTGTTTTTATATAATATTTGTTATACCTGTTACAAACCATAAAGACACTATAATATTGTAAGCACGATCTATGTACCATTCACTTAGTTTACAAATAAAAGTTTGAGTTTGAGTCATATACCTACACGAGTATAGTTTTTTGAACTCAGGATACAATGGTAATCACTCATCCAACAGTAGAGGTAACGTCAGGATACAAACAAGCACGAGCGTCGTGCGATGCAGCAAACGGATTTCTAGTTCATCGCGCGTTATACTATGGCCGTCATAGTCAATGGTGATAGAAAGAATGCAATGAACTAGAAATCAGCTCGCTATGTTGCAAGACGCCCTTTAATCGTGGCTGAACATTTAGACGTGTATATAGGTGAAGTCTTAGTGAATATACAACTATATAGTACAATTAGACTAACACTGGTAACTTAAATATTTTGTGTCAAATATATTGTTTTTAAGTCTTTAATCGCCGTGGTGGTCACCGGTGATCGACAAACAATACATAATGTGTTAAACACCTCAAAAGTATCTTGTTTACCTTGCCTTCCTTTTCAGTTGCAGCACTATTGGTCAAATTTGACAAGCCAATGTTAATGTTGAAGACCATCCCTTTTTTAGCTGTCACAGTCGTTTTTGGACCAATTACTATAGAGCTCTCCCGAAACTCTATGCCCATTGCAAAGCTACAAAAACCAACATATTAAAAACTTATATTCAACAAGTGTTTTGCAAAAAAATTGACAATTACATAGAACAAAAATAGTATAACTTTCTAAAAATTTTAAATATTAATATTAAGTTAGAGTTATGTTCATAAATCAATTAGGTTGCAATAGCAATCTAAGCAGAAATTGAATACTAACCCAAAACTTTTTGTAAGATTTTCTACCAAATTAGGTTTTTCTTTTTTCGCTAGTTCTAAACCAGCTTCATAAACTGAGGACAGCTTCGCGCCAGCTACTAGATGCTTCATTACCTCTTCCTCCACATTTAACAGAAAATTATAATTGCTCTGAATTTCATCTGTGGGATTGACCAGCAACGTACGAACTATGTTCGAACAGTATGATTTGTATCGAGCTCCTAAAGAACAAACAATCGCTCCAAAGTGCAAATGATTTTTGTCTGAGACTGCACTAAATTTGAGACTGTAGTTTCCTCCGGACTGTATGATAGGAGGGTAGCACATGTCTACTTGGCTTGTATCAACACCAGTCACATATTTCTTATCTGATATCGCGGCTTCTACACCCTCAGCTAATTTAGAATGTTTCACTTTCTGTAAAAAATAATACAAAGAGATTATAGATACATACATTACAGATCTCGTCAGGCTTATTATGAGTATACAACACATGTAAATTTCCTCAACACTATCTACTTTGCAAGCCCAAACCGTTGTTAATGAGTTTCAGTAAATGAATTCAGTATCAAGAACTATTTTAACTAAGTAACATCAAAGTTCAATAAAAAAAATGTTTAAATAAGAATAAGAAACTTTAATTTAACTTTAACCTTTAAAAAAATATCATTGAACAGTTTAAAGTTTATCATTTAAAAAATCCTTCTCTTCTTAGTTCTAATCAATAAAGAAAGTAAAATAAAATAATACTTGCCTTATCTGAATCAATAATTTCCATGATCTGATCTTTTAAATATTTTGTAAAAACATCAACTGTGACGAGACAAGCCTTTTTAACTGTTATAACTTCAGGGTCCTCCTTAGGTGCCATGAGGAAAGCAATTGAAGAGCTGATATCTACATTCTCAAACTTTTCTGCTTTCATAGCAGCCTTCCAGCTTTCACAGAACTCTCCTGGATAATTGTCTTTAGCAAACACACCAAGGTTTTTGCCAGCTTTTGATTTTTTCATTTCTTGGATAAGTTTACTAAAGTTTTCTTTGTCTTTATCATTCTGAAAAAAATCATATCAAATTAATAACTATCATTAATTGGACCACATGGTCCAAGGAAAAAAAATACAAAAAAGTATAAAAAATTATCTGTTAAAACTTACTCTGTCTCTTATAAGTAATTTTACGGGAGGAAGCTCAGTTTCATCCTTGCCATTTTCTATCTGTCTAAGGAATTCAATTTTCTTTTTGCTTGCCAGAAAGGACATACTATTTTCTGTGAGGACTGTTATTGTGTCTGGTAGCTCGTATCCAAATAGCCATGTCTAAAAGAAGCCAAATTAAATCATTAGTAAAGCTAAAATCCTTTATTCCTAAATACTGATTAGTTTTTTACAGTTTATTTATTATTTATTAATGCTACACCAACAGCAGTACACGCATTAAACAATTGCAAAACTGATCACAAAGGTGTTAGTTTTAATATGTTTGCCGATTACAGTTATAAACAGCTTGCCATGTGTAGTTAATACCTTAATACATAAATACTTTATTATAAACAACTAAGTGTAAGAATTAGTTTATTTTACTGAGCAGCGGTTTACAATAAGTGAAAATGAGAATGTAAGCGTTTTTTTCTAAAAGCATGCCTGATGGCACTAGCGTCGCTGCCACAGAGCCACAGACACAAACACAGACAACAAAGCACTGAGTGCGTTTTATTACTATGGTTTAGTAGATTTTGTAATTACATCATATTTTGCAATCACGTTTTGTGCCAATTTGTTCATAACATTAAAACAAACTTTTCATCATCATTATCAACCTATAAATGTCCCACTGGTGGGCTCAGGCTATCCTGCTTGAACAATAGCTCCTGGAGAGATTGGGCTATAACTCACAACCGAATTAAAATTGCATTGTCGAATGCAGTAGTTAGGTTTAACAGCTGTAACAATCTAACAACATCAACCAAAAGCAATGACTTGACAGGCCTTGCAACGAAGCATTGTAGAAGTCTGATGTTTTTATAAAGCCGGGTCTCCTGCGACACTGTTTTGTGTTTTCTAAGACCTAACAACAAACATCTAACAAATATGGGCGTGGCCTAACTGTTTTGTTAGCTCAAACAAGCAAACATGTTATCCGAGGAAGACGGAAAACACCCCCCTGTTCGCCTGGGGAGGGAGGTGTAATTTCATTTCATCGTTGCTTGTGAACATTGAGGTTGTGCATAGTGTATAAAAACTATTTCAGCATTTATTTAGTTAATCATTGTTTTGTCACTTTTTCTTACGTTTGTGTGACATTGTCAAAACAATATTAAATTATTTTTTTTTTTATTTTAATCGGTACATAAACAGCCAAGGCCAATATAAATGTACACAACTAGCTTAGTATGATAACAAAAAAAAACATTTATAAAAGTAATGATGCTTAAACACTACAACTTACAATAATCACATTATTCATAAAACGAGAGGACTAACATGAAATCTGTAATCTGTGAACCACAACAGTCGATAAAAATACTGCCATATATAAAAAATATAAAAAATATAAAAAATAGTTACTATATAAGTAGATAATATTAACAAATAATTGTATAAATAATAATGTTTTATTTCTGTTTTTACTTATATGATACTTAAATAAATAACTAAAATTATGCAAACAAATACAGAGTGTGTAAATAGTTTAAGGGGAGATAAAGCTTAATTTTATCTTATCTTTAAAATGTTTTTTTGTCTCGAGAAAAATATCGAAGTTAAAGAATTTCTTATTGTAAAGGCGTGGAAGACGCGTGAGAGTAGAATTAATACCGTAATTGGTCTGGTGTGATGGTGTGTGAAAAAGTGGGGTATGTCGTGTACGAAAAGAGGGCACACAGAGGGAGAGGTCCGCCAGCAGCTCAGGGCAGTCCAAACGGCCACGCACCAATAAATTAAAACAATATTAAGGCCCGATTTTTCAATCCTCAGATAAGTTTTATCCAACGAATAATAATGTGATTGTGGCATAATTTTTAAGGATAATCTGTTATTATGTCAAAATAATTCAATAAATAAATTTGAACTGACAATTGCAAAATCACCCCTAAGTAAAATAACTTCAAAACATCCGAAGACATTTTGTCGAGTAGGTAATGTTTGTTAGATGTTCGTGTTTTTAAAGTAGCAAGAGACTGCAATGTTTTGCTAATATGTTTTGTTATTTTGAAGCGCAGGAGACACGCCTTTAATGGTCACCCATCTGCTGACGGAAAGTTGCATGACTCGCAAGCTCCCAACCCAAACGAGCTCGCGACTGCACCATCACGTTAGTCAATATACTTTTGTTTATATTGTACATACATCTGAGTTTCTTGTTGTTCAATTTATATAAACTAACAAGTTACAACTTGTCTACTTGAATTGTAAGCCCCTATATATATAATTATAATTCTACTGCCCCTGTTGCATGCTGACCGAAATTCCAAATGGTGAAATGTAAAGTTTTAAAGAAAGCAAACTAGGGACATAAGTGAGTCACGATAGTGGAAGGTACTTCGTTTTGAATACGATTTATCGAGCTTCGTATGAAGGTGGTCGGTTATACTATTTAGAGCACATGGCAGTAGTCAAAAGGAATAAGAAAGACGGGTACCTGTAGTGCTGTTGATTTGCTGTATAACGTGTCCTCATCGACACCGACGCACGAAACCAGGCAATCGACTTTAGCCAGTGCATCATCGCTTTTGGGATCCGCTGCAGCTGCCTGTAATAGTTGTAAATTGTGTAGAACACAACAAAATGAAAAAAAAAAGGTGGAAAAACTTCAACAAATGCCAACCTTCCACGCTGCATACAGCTTTTTCATACGCCTATAAAACGTATCTTTATCTAGAGATATATTAGACATTGTGGAAAATAAACCTAACTACTACAAATATTCTAGATATTACGCCTCAAGAAACTAAATTATTCACAATTTCACGACATTAGTGCTTCTGACAGCAAACAAGAATGGCGGGCGTCGGAATCTTTTAGCTTGTCTATGCTGTTTGTATTCGGATACATATTGTAGACAGATAAAACAAAATAATGGTACACGCAAATTTACGGTTTAATCGGTTTTATTATCCGTAACAAACATCTAAGGGTTATTTTCTGTCTTCAAACGGCAAAATAGTATCTTAGGTAGTTAGTTTTCTGTCAGATTCTCTAAAGTTTGTTTGTGTTTTTAAAAATATGAAAGAAGTTTTGATTTTTAGTCTAATAAATTAATTGCATACAGAAACATATGTTTAGTGTAGTTTTTTCTTACCTACATATTCATAAATAATTTAAATGAAATGCTAAAGCTAAAGTTGTTGGAACATTCCTTCCTGACTGAAAATATCTTAAAAGTTCTTAGCCAAAGTCGTATTACAACTATTCTAGATTTTGTGAAGGAGGATGTAGAAAAGCTATGTACTGTTACTAAATTAAGCTTACCGCAAGTACTGGCAGTACGGAATTATATTTTTGAGAAATATGCAGCACCTATAATCAATGGCGTCACATTATTTGAGAAAATGAAATGTAACACAACTAATAAAAGACTGAGCACTGGAATAGAGAGGTGACAAGAAAAGTTCCATTATTATTATTATATGTACAACATTATTACTTACCACATTTTAAACCAAGGTGATCCTTTTGATCCTTACACCATTATTAAAAAAAGGCCTAAAGGTTTATAATGTAGAAAACACTACATATCGATAGGCACGGCCATAATATATAAAACTTATTTCATACAACAAACCTGCTATAATAGACTATTTGTTTAACTCGCTCTGTGTGATTAAAGTAAAAAATAATCATCATCAGTAAATACTAAATAATATTATGTGAGTGTAAGAAATAATCTCTTATCTAACATATATATATATCTGGGGGCACGGCCGTGCCCCCACCAAGTCGAGCAAAAAAGCGTCACGGCCGTACCATCCTTTTCTCGAAGCAATTCAGACTATTTTCGACCCCCTGTAACTTCGTTGTGGATAAAACTAGAAGACTGAAATTTTCAGTAACCATGCAGGCATTGTAAAGACACGTATATTTCAAATTTCATTCAATTTGAACCAGTATTTTAAGAATTATAACGGGTCAAATTTCTTAATTTTGTCACTCACTGACTGACTCACCGATCATCAAAATTCTAAGGCACTTCTAGCAGACCTAGAAGCTTCAAATTTGGAATATAAGTAGTGTTTGGTGTATGAATCAAGGAAAAACTAAAATATTTTGCAATTTCGGTCCAGTTTTCTAGATACACCAACTGCATAAATAGCTTTGTAATCCCATATAAATGTATAGGATTACAAAGTTACATGTGCAGTTAATGAATCCACTGATTCATGTATAATATAATGGAATAATAGGTTCAATTAAATTTTTCAATATTGGCTTTATTCGTAACGAACGATGTTTTATTTTATTTATTTTACGGCAATTATTATTATTGCGTGCGAAGCCGCAGGTTTAAGCTGGTCCCATATAAATATAGGCGCATGGTAGTGCCCCTGCCAAATCGAAAGGAAAAAAGTAGAACTGTCTCTACAAAATACAAAAAGAAATGAGATCCCATCAAAAACAATACTTGTCAAAAAAAACCAAGTCTCGCAACTCAGTTGTTCTGCGGTAAAAAGTTGTGAGATCCATGTAATACCAAGTCGGTTATTAATTTATTCAGTCTCTACTTAAGCGACTTCCTGTCTTAATACGTCCAGTCTCTAAGACCACGATCGTGGTCTATAACATTCTTTAATGTTTTATATAAATATATTGAGACTTGGCCATCGCCTGAAAACACATGTAAATTCAATTATTTAGTGCGATGGCCAAGTCTCAATATATTTATATAAAACATTAAAGAATGTTATGGACCACGATTGTGGTCTTAGAGACTGGACGTATTAAGACAGAAAGTCGCTTAAGTAGAGACTGAATAAATTAATAACCGACTTGGTATTACATGGATCTCACAACTTTTTACCGCAGAACAACTGAGTTGCGAGACTTGGTTTTTTTTGACAAGTATTGTTTTTGATGGGATATATATATATATATATATATAACATCATCTATTATAATTACAGCTTAGATGTGATTCTCGAAGGTGGTCTATGTAGAGGATATATAACAGAACTGTGTGGTCTTGCAAACTCAGGGAAAACTCAACTCTGTTATCAACTGGCTGTAAATTGTGTGAGAAATACTGAAAATACAGTCCTTTACATTGATACAAAAGGAGACTTTTCAGCTATAAAAGTACAAAAAGTTTTGGATTCCAATGGAAGTTCTTATAAGGTAAGATGTTTCTATAAAAACAAATCTAAAGTTACCCCATTAAGATTGTTAAGCTGTATTTGTCTATGTAGGTCAGTCATATGTAAGTATATCTTTTGTCTGTTTCTTTACAGGAAATGGCAGAAATAATGTTTAAGATAAAAGTAGTTCGTGTCTGGGTCATGGAAGAACTGGTAGAATTGCTGCAAAAAGTAAAAAATGGCACTCATGCTTTTGACAAATTGTCCTTAATTATTATAGACTCACTACCTTGTCTAATGTTTCAACATCTTGGTGATGAAAACAAAATTGGTACAATTATATAAAGTTTTAAAGTGACATGCATTTAAAAATCAAGTTCTACAAAATTAAAACATTTATTCTTTCCAGGACTGGCACTTTTAAATACATTTGTCAATTACTGTAGGTTTGTATGCAACAAATTGGAATTATGTGTTATCTGTGTCAATATTCAGACAAGATGGGTTGACCAAGATGTATCGGAATTGGAAGGTGAATTTTTTTACAAGTCAATTTATTAGTAACAAGTACATAAATTTAATGTATAAAAATTTAATATTTTTAAGAGCTCGATGGCGCAGTGGTTAACGCTCCCAGTCTGCGAATGCTGAGGTTAAGCAACTTTCGCTAAGGCCGGTCATCGGATGGGTGACCAAAATTTTTTCATCTCGAGCTCCTCCGTGCTTCGGAAGGCACGTAAAGCCTTTGGTCCTGGCTACATTAGCAGTCGTTAATAACCACCAATCCGCACTGGGCCCATGTGGTGGTTTATGGCCCATTCTCCCTATCCATCCATAGGGAAGGCTCGTGCCCTAGCAGTGGGGACAGAAAATGAGCTGATGATGATGAAAATTTTGGTTAAATTTTTTAAACTACTGAATTTACCACCAGTTCTAAGTTAGAACTAGTGGTAGATTCAGGTATTTTAAAAGTTTGATTAGGTACATTATAGAGTTGATTAGGTACATATAATTATTACTTTTGTTTTAGAAGAAAAAGTGCAGCCTGCCTCAGCATATAGATTGCCAACTTATGCAGAAAAACTAAACCGTTGTCTCGGAAAATACTGGCAGCAAATACCAGCCTTAGTTTTATCAGTAGAAAACACTCAGTTATTTGATTCAAAAGAACATGAAGATGGTGCTTCTGAAATAAGCATAACTATATTAAGATCTAACAGTAAAATACATGGACAATGTTTTGTAAGATTAAACTCCTTGGGTGTGAATTCTGGGATTAAATAATTTATACATTTAAACTTTTTTATTCCATTAAAAACATAGTATTAACTTATAACAAACGCCTATGATTTTACGAAAGTAAACATTGCTCTAATTAAATCACCAGCCTACTCTGTACAGATATTAGTGTGCGTGCGTATTCGTAGTAGAGATGATAAATATATTCATTAACCATTAAAATAAACTAATAAAAAAAAATATCACTAACATTCAATAATTGAAATTAACAATATCAGTTGAATGGTTGAAAATATTAGTTAACGTCGCGCGCGGCGAATGGCGCCGAGCGAACCGCGGAGGCACCCGACAGACGACGAGCGACAG
Organism: Eudonia mercurella; assembly: GCA_963082485.1. Lineage (NCBI taxonomy): Eukaryota > Metazoa > Arthropoda > Insecta > Lepidoptera > Crambidae > Eudonia > Eudonia mercurella. The sequence goes on along the minus strand of OY720030.1, from coordinate 17,469,928 downwards.
AGACACGACATCAGCTATCAGTTGACGTCAAATCTAAATTGACCCCTAACTATTATTGGTTAAAGCACATTTTTCTTTGATATGTTTTTTATTCTTTTTCAACTTGTCATTTATTGAATAATTTTGGATGCACTCGATTGTATGTTCTTTCACTATAGAAATAAAAGTCTTTTTATTTATTACGATTTATCGTTCGTTCGCCATGTAATATTTTTAACTGATATTTTGATATGATATTTTTATTGTTTAGCAGTCGGTGGTTGATCGTTGTGTAGATAGGATTGCGTGGCGATTCGAGTGCAATATCGATGTTGTTAGCTGACGTTAATTAATTTTATACAGTTCTTAGTTGATTAAGTAAGTAGGTAATTAGGTTTTCATTGAACATTAATAAAATGTCAAGACGTCATACAGAAATTTGAAGTCATTTTGAAAAGTGTAGTGAAGAGGACAAAATTGCATGTTGCAGAAAATCGTTATCATTTATAGGTCTTTAGTTTTTAATTTCAAATTATTTTTTCTTTGTTTTTTTCAAGTTAAGTTCTGTATTTAAATTTGTTTAGAATAATATTTATAGGAACTAAAATTATTAAAGAGGGGTGAATCTTCCATACATTGAATAATTACAAAAAAAAGTCATATACGGCAGCGCCATGTTCCGTAGGAGGAAACTCAGTTACTAATTAGTTATCCATATAATGTCACTAGATGGCGGTAGTTTAGATAGCATTTTAAATTAATAAATTACTTTTAGTTGTTTTCTAGTAACTTACTTATTATAACCATAACTTTTGTCATCTCCTTAAGAAGCTCGGTGGCCTAGCGGCTACGACGACGCATCGTGCTGTAGTAGTGATAGAATAGAGAAAGCCTAAGTTCGATCCTTCGAAAATAATTTATTGTTTTTTTGAATTTTATGTTCATTTATAAGTTTTTAATATGTTTATATCAATCTTACAATAATAATATACACAAAAAAATTAACTAGTTTTTTGTAAATCTAATATATAAAATTCTCGCGTCACAGTTTTCGTTGCCATACTCCTCCGAAACGGCTTGACCGATTTTGATGAAATTTTTTGTGCTTATCCGATATCTATGAGAATCGACCAACATCTATTTTTCATCCCCCTAAATGTTAGGGGTAGTCCACCCCTTAATTTTTTTTTAATTTTTATGGCAAAACAACGTTTGCCGGGTCATCCGGTATCTATGAGAATCGGCCAACATCTATTTTTTATCCCCCTAAATGTTAGGGGTAGTCCACCCCTAAATTTTTTTTTAATTTTTTATGGCAAAACGACGTTTGCCGGGTCAGCTAGTATTATATATATTTTTAGCGCCATCTCTCTATCCCATCTTTTTTTCTATGAGAGGCACATCTATAATATTATACAATATAGTCTATAATTATTAATGTTTAAAATTAGTATGAAGGAAAGTTCTTTGAATAGTTTTAAAGTAACACTTTAAAAGAATTATTCAATTTAACGTACATGTGTTTAAAGTTACTACTTCGATAAAATTATTAACTGATATTTTCAACCATTAAAATTAACAGTTAAAAATATTTATCAATTAACTTTTAACGAATAAATATTTTCAACCATTAACGCCATCTCTAATTCGTAGTCGTGCGCCGTTGTCACACCACTGCCACGCGCCGCTCGCTCGCTATCATAAAGAAACTTGAAACTCGCAGTTTTGCGTCAGCGCTGCACCTCCTTAAAACCGTTTTCTTACGGTTACCGTTACTGTTGTGTGTGGCGGTAGTAGGATAAATAGTGTAACGGTGAACGAAGAGGAGTTCGATAGCGCAGTGGTTAACGCGCCCGGTCTGCGATTGCTGCTGTTGCAACTTTTGCAACGGCCAGTCATCGGATGGTTGACCAAAAGTTCTCCTTCGTGCTTCGGAAGGCACGTAAAACTGTAGATCCCGGGCTGCATTAGCAGTCGTTAGCAACCACCAATCCGCACTGTGGCCCCATGGACGTTTATTATCCGTTCTCCCTATCCATCCATAAGGAAGGCTCGTACCCCAACAGTGGGGACATAAAATGAACTGGTGGTGAATACTTAAAACATACAGTGAAAAAATTAAACGCCTGCCCGACCCAGCCAGGAAACGAACCTGGGTCTTCCGCAATCCAGGCGGCTGCACTGACCGCTATGCTACCGGAAAGGCCGACGCGACGTAAGCGCTGAATTTTGTCACTATTTAATTTTTTGAATGCTTTTAGCAGCAGAGTGCCATCTATCCAACGGTCATTGCAACCGATGGCTATGTAGATTCATCTTTACAGATGAAATATCACAAGATAACAACAACGCTATAGTAAATTTTATTTTTTTATTTTAAGTGCTAATTGCTGCACTGAAGCTAAATTAAATACTTATAAAATACAGTGAAAGAACTGGTGGTGATGATGATCAACGAATACACGCAGACGCAAGCATGAGCGACAGCAACCAACCGTACGTAACCGGGCCGGAGCAATGCAACTGGGTGACGAGTTTTATTTTTTACCATTCGATCACGTTAACGAAAAGAAGAATTTGTATCACATTGAAACAGCGCCGCTTGGTATCAAACGAAGCGAGTTTAATTTTGCCATACAAATTCTTGTCTTTGTACATGTGATGGCGAATAATACTCGCACTGTAGGCCTAAAGACGAAGCACGACGACGAACGAAGCTAACGTATCGTAAATTAAAGTCATGTTAGTGTCATAAAAGCTATGAAATAATATCTGCCGATCGTTGGTTCCAATATTGTATGCGTGGCGTGGCGCTGTATTAATTTTCATACAATATTCCTATTTTATATTATTATATTTTTTTAGGTGCCTCGTGTTGAGCGGTATCTGAATAACCCATAAGTATGATCTACGATTTTTCATAGTTTTCGAGTTACGATTTTTTTATGAATTTTTGCAAAATTTCCGGATTACCGGAACAGTTTCAAAAATTTCTAAAAAAAAAGTAGAAGGTTTCTTCGATTTTTTTTGCTGCTAAATCTCTATGAACTGTGCATTTATGCATCAAATGAACAGCCTCATAACTTTAATGGAAGTTACTAAAAAATTGACCTAAAGTTGAGAATTTATGTTATGTAAGTTATCATTTAAATTTTCAACTTAAAATTTAAAATCTAAACTGGCAATTTCTTAGTTTCTAAGTAGCTTCAGAGAATGCGCTATACTCATAATAGGTAATAATAAAAAAGTGGGTAGTACTTCATAGGCCATTTTTCGCTGAAATCAGCCATCGTTGTAAGTTTATGTGAATAAATAAATAAAAATAAAAAAAGGGAAAATTTGAAAAAAAGAAAATTCATTTTTTATCATTTGTAAGATTGATTAGTTAGAACTCACAAGAACAGAAAAGTTAAAATTAACATAACTTGAAAGTATATTGAAGTGAAAACTTCTTTAGCGACGTTGTGCACTTTTTTTGGAATGGGTAAAAAATGTTAAACTCGCGTCAGGACACGTGACCGTCAGGACACGTGACCTGATCGAAAATTCGTAAGACGGATGGAGAGTAGAGGAATGGGTAAAAAAAACGACGGGTTGCACTCTGGGAGTGCCGGCAGAAGTGAAAACTTGAATATTAACGTTGTGCAATTTTGATATTTTGGAATGGTTAGGGAATAATTTTGCACGAATCGCTTTAATTATCAGTATAAAAGTACTCTTATTTATGTGGTAGAATACAATATTTATTTATTGGGCTATCGTACACAAACATGACAATTTATATTACGTTAAAAAGTTATATTAAGTTATATTAAAAATTTATATTACGCCGCGCCAGCTGTCTACTCTCCACCCGTCTTACGAATTTTCAATCAGGTCACGTGTCCTGACGCGAGTTTAACATTTTTTACCCATTCCTCTACTCTCCATCCGTCTTACGAATTTTCGATCAGGTCACGTGTCCTGACGCGAGTTTAACATTTTTTACCCATTCCAAAAAAAGTGCACAACGCCGCTAAAGAAGTTTTCACTTCAAAAATGTTAAACTCGTGTCAGGACACGTGACCTGATCGAAAATTCGTAAGACGGATGGAGAGTAGACAGCTGGCGCGGCGTAATATATTTTTTTAATATAACTCAATATAACTTTTTAATGTAATATAAATTGTCATGTTTGTGTACGATAGCCCGATAAAGAAATATTGTATTCTACCACATAAATGAGAGTACTTTTATACTGATAATTAAAGCAATTCGTGCAAAATTATTCCCTAACCATTCCAAAATATCAAAAATGCAAAACGTTAATATTCAAGTTTTCACTTCTGCCGGCACTCCCAGAGTGCAACCCGTCATTTTTTAATTTTAAGGTGTTTCGCATCGTTTAAAGTTGAGAAATTATGTAAAGTGAGTTATCATTTAAATTTTAAATTATCAACTTAATATTAAAAATCTAAACATGCAATTTCTTAGTTCCTAAGTAGAAATCAGCCATCAAAGACAAAGCGAGATGGAAATTTTTTTAATTTTATTATTCATAAGGTCAAAAATTAATGATTGAAAATACTGGAAACTAACCAAAACAATAGCCTAAGAGGGTTGGTACATTGGATGAATTGATTCAATAAAACAAAGATGATTGTAAGTACAGTAAAAAAGTTATTTTTTTTTACGGCTGGTAACATCCAAAACAATCTGGTTGGTCGTTTTTAGATTGATCATCAAAACAAATACCATCCATTGGCTGAAATTAGTACAGCGGAAACTTGCTACATGTTATTGGCCGAGACAATAAGTTCACACTATTCTTGTTCTGTCAGACTGTTGTCAGTCGTCACTGCTTGCTTTTCTTCCATTCATTTGATCGCACGCCTGATAGGCGATGCGTTTGGTTCTGTGATGGCTCTATTTCACACTTTTGTTAATTCAACATTTTTATGATATTTTTCCGCTTCGTAACCTTGGTAGTGTAATTTAAATTAAATTATTTTATTTATGCGTTTCACAAAAATGGCAAACCAAACACCGAAAATGGTTTACAAGCTGGTTCTTACAGGAGGTAAGTGTCAAGTCGTTTCTTAAATTTCAGTGCTCAATTATTTTCTATTTTAGTATTAGGACGATACCGTAAAAAGTTGTTTCAGTTAGCAAAAAAATAAAGTTATAAACAAAGTTATTTAAACTTACAATAACGAGCAATAAATCCCACGATCTGCCTATATGGCTAGTTAAAATATCCCTATTAAATTTAACATTGCTCGACCGCACGTGGTTCTAAAACGTGTTTCAATGCATTTCTAACTGTAATTTTATACTTTTTCTTTGAATAGGACCCTGTGGCGGCAAAACGACTGGACAATCCCGTCTCAGCACTTTTTTCGAAAACTTGGGATGGAAGGTAAGATCATTTACAATGTTTATCTTGTAAATATAAAAATATAAAATTAATACCTACCAATCTTATTTACTTAGGTATATTATTGTATAACAATCTAGTTTATATTTAAGATAAATCAAACCTTTTGCCACAGAATTCAAAATGTCTTGCTTTTTGTTATTGTAATACTGCAAGAACATGACCATTCCTGTTTCTTTATTTCATTGACCATCTAAAGTTACAAAGCAGCTTAATTAAAACTAATAACTTTTAGTTAATATTTATTTAAAAAATATATATTGCTTTAAATATATCTGTTATGTATGGACAATACTGGTTAGGCTTCCCTGTGGTTTCTCCATCTGGAGATCCAAAAAGACATCGTTCCACAATGTGTTTATTTCCAGGTGTTCCGGGTGCCGGAAACGGCTACCGTCCTCCTAAGGTACGAAGTGTTACCTTCTCCAAGTGAGACAGTGCATGTTGAAATAATTCAGTTATTTTTAAATACATACTCATTCCAGTGAATTTGGTTCTAAAATTATTGAAAAGCCCACTATTTAGAATTTAAAGCTACATAAAACTATTAGCATCGCTAATAGTTATAATTATTATCTCTCATAAAACTGATAAAAAACTTTAGATTTCAAATAGTTCCATCAGTATAATACTTTTAAATGTAATCAAAGAATAACTTTGAAATATTTCTCAAAGACATATCCCAAAATGTACATTTCAAAACCATTTGATTTGTAAAAAATGTTTTCAATATCAAAATGATTTTTATAAGTTAACTTATAAAAAACCCAATGCAATTTGATTGTTTCTTTTACAGTGGTGGTGTAAAGTTTGCAGATCTCACCCCGGAAGAAGGTGAGTTGAAAACATATAATTATTTATAATATGATTTAACTATACGTTAATAAATATAAATATATTGAAAGCTTAACTTATTATCATATAATTTCTCCTAATTTGTTGACAGCCAACGTCACTGTTATAAAAATTAAATCTGTAACATAATTTATGAAAATGATTTTAAGCATATCTCCAAACTCTCCATACCTCCATAACTATTGATTTTCTGCACTAGTTTCAATCATATCATCATACTATTACCATCATATCTGTTTTTTTTTTATTTTCAAAATAATGTACCTAATGAAAACAAATAATTGATTTTACATTGGGGACGGGCAACTATCAGTTGTTCCAACTGCCAGCCTGATTTACCTATAATAATAATAATAACAATCATCCTTTACTGTCAACCTCAACTGCCTGATCATGTCGCTCCTCCCTTTTGGTAGGTCTCTCATGAAATTCTTGCTTAGATTCTCTATTAAATTGGAATAAGATAGTTTTCTCTGAATGTAAATGGAATAGAAATCTCTTTTAACTTAGCTAATGGCACAGAATAACTTATAGTACTACCTAATGGTAGACTTCCTGCATACAAACCTGGCTACCTATTTCTGCCGCCAAGCAGTTTTTTCTGCATTGCTATGATTATTGAAGGTATATCTGTAATTATATAATTTATTACCGATGGTGCACAAGCGCCAATATGGTGTGGTCGTCGCCTATGGACATTGATCAGGAGACGTGTATACATACTAGTATGATAGATAAATCAGTCGAATTAAAAAAATCTTGTTGCGATAGACGAGAAATCGATCGAATTTTACTAGTGCCTACTTAAATTGTTTTATCGAGACCTTGGCTACCTTGTGCAATAGAATACACTTACAGCTGTACCCGATGTTCTTTAGTGAGGGTTTGTATAGGCACCTCTACTTTTTTGATGTTTGTAACATTTATTAAATAGCGAGACAGACTTTTGTTTAAGTTTAAAAATATTTATACATTAAATGCACAGCTGCATAAATTTTGTACTGTCTGTACTGTACCAGTCTTTTAAAATAGCCACCGGATGAATGTGCCGTCCTCAACCGAAGTTGACGTTGCTAATTCACTACGCCAACCAAATCATTGGCCCAATTTCCCGGGCCTTTCCTGATACGTAATCGCGGACAACGTAGCCTGCGTAACCTAACGTGAAAATAGACGTTAGACAGAGAAAGGACCTGTATGCGCTATCATACAGATAATACCATATGAGGCTCATATCTGTAGACGCAGAGGAAGTCTAAGATTTTTCCGGTTTTATACCCCTACAAATAATTAGTTACGTGAAGTTACGTCTTACTTAATCTAAGTATATGTAATCAGTCGATGTTATTGTACTTTTATTAAGTGACACAAAACATGAACCATTATGTTTGTATATTTATTTTATCGTAATATACCAGCTACGATAGCCTTAGCACGCGCTTAGCATTCAATTCGGTTCCGATAACATATTTATAAATATTTAAACACCAAGGCACCAACCAACAGTTATATTGCTAAGCAAACCATTAAATTAATGAACAAAACTAAAAAATTGTAATTGACAAAACAAAAAACGACTTGTCTCGAAGTCGTACAGATTTTCCAAGAAGGCAAGTACCTAGTTAAAATGATTGATTGGGTGATAATAATGGAAAAGTCACGAAAATGTATAGAGTTATCGCTTACATTATGTATAAGAGCACAATACAAGCATGCAAAATACAAATAACTACGCTTGTTGTAATTTGTGTTGAAGAAGTTGGCCCGAAATATTGTGACGCTCATTGCCAAGACACCAAGAGGATTAAAGTCCGATATAAATCGTCTACGTAGATTAGCAATAAAAGCGAGACCCATATAATTTTATTGCGTAACAAAGACTTGAATTTTGTTCTAGGTTAGCGGGTTTTATTTTTGTTTTTCTGCCGCCCGTCCCGCTGTCACGTCCAGCCGTGTTTATTTTCGCTATAGAAGCTTTCATTGCGGACGGTGTGTCTGCGACTGGCGAAACGAGATTGTATTGTAGCTTGTAACAACTTATAAACATTGTTTGCATACATATATTTATGCTGTCAAAGGAAACTCCCGCGACATCGTCCGCGTAAGAACGCGTGTCCCATGATCCCGAGATTCCCGAGTTAATTTTTAAAAATCCTTTCTTTAGCCGATTACTACACCATGAGGCTCTGTAAGGAACATGCTCTGTTTAATTAAAAACTAGTTGGATCTTTTTTGTCATAATTATTACTTACTTTCGGCCGTCTAAGATGGATGATACAATGTCTCGAAGAATCTAGTAAGGTTTGGAAATTCGGGATATCGCATAACTAAAGCCAGTCCCAAAGGAAATCTTTGCGAATTTTTCGATCAGTAAGGCTGGAGGAACCATGAGTCTCTCGCCGCCTAACCCGGTTACTATGTAAAGATCATAAATGGCAAAACAGCAAATATTTTTCTAACAAAAAAGGAGGAAGTAACGCAGGTAAAGCTGGTTAGGGCATTAGGTCTTAGCAGCCCATAAATAAATAGGGTATTTCCAAGTAAGCTCCTTATAAAAATAGTATTGTATGAGGTATCTAGAATAGTTGTGGAGCTGTGGAGGTGTGTATGGCTTCGGCCTCCGTCTCCGCGGGTGCCGGCCACGTGACGCGTGTACATGCCCGCGATTTGTGACGTTAGAATTTTCACGGTCATGTTCATGGCGTGCGTGGCGGCTACAAATAAATGTTGCGAACACACTCCTTTGTAGAAAGGATTCATAGTAATATGAAGCACTTCAATGTACCTATAGCCTAATCAAATTTAATTACTTACATGTTCGTTCGGTATTAACTCTTATCTGAGCTCAATGTATCGGATGTATGTATGTATCACAGGTATATTTAAATATACCTCTGATCTGATACAGAATTAGGGACAATTTATCGGTTTATTTATTTACTTCAAAGTTAGGTTCGATTTGAGAGAACTATATATATTATATAACCTCTTCCTCTGTCCTCTTTTTAGTTACGAGTTTATTATTGCTCTTGTTGTTATCTATACTATCTATACTAATATTATAAAGAGGAAACCTATGTATTTTTGTATGTATGTATGTTTGCAACGAATAAACTCAAAAACTACTGGACCGATTTCAAAAATTCTTTCACCATTAGAATGCTACATTAGCGCTCAGTAACATAGGCTATATTAAAAAAATATACAAAAACGACAATTTAATTTTCCAATACAAAATGATTTATTTGTACGAAGTCCGCCGGGTCAGCTAGTTAGTTATATATCTATAGTTAGTCGGTTGATGCTCATTGGTGATAGATTAATACCGATATTATCTAGATATTTCAAGTCTCCACCTATTTAAATAATGCTTATGTAAATTTCTTGAGCGATGGCTTAACGGAATACCTATCAACAATTGTATCAACTTATTTATATCGGCGGGTTAATTCACAAATTCGTATTTTTAAAGTTAGACGTACATTTTATTGTGTACTTTTACTTTACGAGAAACTTTATTGTTGTTTATAAATATTCTGGCATGACCTTGTAGTAATTGATAACGTAACGTGTCACTTACGTGTGTTTAATTGTCTGGGGCGATTGTATTTATTGTCCCTTAGCTATAGCAACACAGTATCTGCGCAGTGTTGCGTAAGACCTGATTTTAACCGTATTGTCCAGCTAAATATAACGCGGATCGTTTTCCATTCAACCACAGCATACACCACTTGGCTATTGCACTTGACCACCTTACTTTTGTTCAACATTTTCTTCATTGATTCCGTTATAATATTCACAAAGAGAAATATAATGATTTTTGTAATCATCCGAAAGATTTTTATGAAGCATTTGACAAATTGTTTTTACGTTACGAAGATGTAGAAGTCTACATTGTGCTGCTTATCAGTTCCTTTATTTATGATGTGATATCGTTCTTAGTTAGGATTTTCAATTCTATCATTTGAATTTTCTTGTTTTTCTTTTTGGGGGTATCAAGATAATTGCGAAAATAGACATTTGAAGATTGAAGATAGTGCGTTTCCTGTCAAGCTTTAGATATTATTAATTTCGTGAGTCTCATCCGGTCTACAAGTTTAATTCTAGAATTGTTACGTGATATCTGTTCCTAAGCCAATTCAATCTCTTTAAGATCTTAATCAGGTCAACGCTCTCTGAGCTTATGTAGTCACAAAATGGTTGTCGCCAAAAGGTCAACACTCTCAGTACTATTATTGAGAATTAGCTCGTGTCTTCTTACGTTTCCTAACTTGACAATTGAATTTCACGAAGTCGACAGTAGCGGTTTACATAGTGACATCCTGATGGATCTTTCATTGTCTAATATAGGTAGCTGCTTCGCATTTCCCATCGTCGCGTTTGGTATTGTCAGATTTTGATCGTGACGTCAATCCCGGTTTGATAGTAGACGTTTTACGTAGGATCCGTATTGTTTGCATCTGCTTTATGTTATCTGCGACCGCCACCATAAACGCTAGTCACAATAGTTACTGTTTGATTAATGTTTATTTACCTACGTAACAGATCGTAATAAGATTTCCACCATTCCATAGTAAGATAAGGCAGCTAGAAATAAAAGCGATAAATTCATATCGATATTTTCCCAACCAATAAAAATTTCGTCTTTCAACCGACATTGATGCAGCTTCATTGAAAGCCAAATAAAATATTTATCTAAAGGTAGGTAGCAGTCGCCAATAATAGATTGTTAACTTAGCTATTGTACTGTACACTTATAAAACAGTGTTACAAAATAACAAAAAAAAATATGTCAATGTTTTTCATCATAAAAGAACTCGTACCTTATAAACATTGTATTGGAAAACATTTAAACTTTATGGGGTCGTGACCTCGCACCCGTTTAATGTAACCTTACCACGGTTGAAATGGTTTGAACCACAATTGCATTATGAATAATCTATTCAGACAATTGACTTTCAGAGAACTATAATGTCAATTTATTCGTCACCCACGAGACAAATTATATGAAAGTATAAATCAAACGATTTCTTATTTTATTAATTTCATAGAATCTGCGTCTTTAAAATGAGTAATACAGAAGGTGATGTTGTATAATAGAAATATTTGATTATTGTAGCTGAATCACCTACAAGTGTTTCAGGAGAGATGTGCCCTATGGATTGCAAAAGATGCGTCGCAGCAGCAATAGCTCAGGCAAGCGATGGTAACCGTGGTGAGTGGCCATATCATCCCACATGCGGAACCCCATCGTAATGACATCAAGCTACGTGTGATTTTTGCGCCATAGGTCTCTAGCGATGTGTAGTAAATTACCAATAGACAATCTACCAGTGGTCAAAGATTTCAATCGTCAGATGCGCCTGCGCCATAGTATGTACTCTATATCACATCGTCGAAATGCTTACAGTCTTACACCGTGAGATGAGTTAGCTCATACATCTTGTCGAACGAAAGATATAGAATAACTGATAGTATTTCGTGATAGTGAGCAATAAGAGTAGGGAAGGGAGAGAAAGAGTTAACACAAATCATAATCATACATACATACATACATGAGGAGCTCGATGGCGCAGTGGTTAACGCGCCAGGTCTGCGAGTGCTAAGGTTAAGCAACTTTCGCAAAGGCCGGTCATCGGATGGGTGACCAAAAAATTATCATCTCGAGCTTCTCCGTCCTTCGGAAGGCACGTTAAGCCGTTGGTCCTGGCTGCATTACAGTCGTTAACAACCACCAATCCGCACTGGGCCCGCGTGGTGGTTTGTGGCCCGTTCTCCCTATCCATCCATAGGGAAGGCTCGTGCCCCTGCAGTGGGGACATAAAATGAGCTGATGATGATGATGATGATGATGATGATGATGATGATGATGATGATGATGATGATGATGATGATAATCATAATCATACATTTTCGGCACACATACAAAAATAATGCCACACTTTTTGGATGTCGGGTCATATCTAACGATTTAAATCTTTGCCCAGTGGCAATGATACACATGTCTAAAACATTCATACTTATTCTATCGCTAAAGAGAGTAGTTCTGTGCAGTAGTGCACGTGCATGTAAGGATAAGATCGAAAGGTTTGCAAGGAAAATAAGAACGAAAGCTAATGTGCATGGCATTAACGAAGTCCTATTGGTGATATGCGACACATCTCTCGGTCGCTATGGTGGAAACTGGACCTAACGCTATCCGAACACCGCAATGTCAGCTGACCGTATCATATTCAATGAGGCTCGTTATCAGATTGCTCGCTCATTTGCACACCTGTGTCGAATTCACCGTCATAATGTTTCGCTTTGTCTTCGCATACCATTAGCTCGCAGCGTTTCTATGAGACGTAGATCCCAGGTACCTTAACACAGAGTCGTATCAGTCACGTCCTTATTTTCTCAATTAAGAAACTAGTTTTGTCTATGATTTTGTTTAATGCGTTGGAAGATTTAATATTAATATGATTGTATTCTTTAATTTTTTAAGATAAGCGTGCGACAAGTCTATAAATAAATTTTCTGAGTAATGTGTAACTTTTTAACTTCCGTTTTGGCTGTCGAAAAGTCGACGACGCGACGTAGCAAACGGCACCGTTCAAAAATACAATGATGGTCTTTTGTAGGTTTCAACAAAAGCCATGCATGATGTATTTACGTCATTGGAGGTGTGCCCTGTTGCTCGAGTTGTTTACGCTGAAAAAATTTGTCAGCACAAAAAAACATTGTGAATGACCGCGATGTTGTCTGTTGTTAATAATAAACACACGAAACGTAGCAGGTATGTAGAACACATAAATGCTTACTATTAGATTACTCCATATTACCTCAATTTCAAATGAATCGACATTTTCATGTCGAACATCACATTGTAGATACAACAGAATAATTTCATTTTAATAGCCGAGAATATTCGTCAATTTGTCATCAAGGCAGTATAATGTAAATTTGTACAGAGCACGAAAGAATAAAAAACTTGATGCCGTCGACATAAAACACGCAACGTCAAAATGGAGCTTCATTTCGGAAACATTCATTTTATGCGCACGAAATTTAAATTGTAATGAATCTAAATGCTCAAACCCAGTATGGCATCGATTTACATTACATTACCTACGATTGTCATTGCATAACATTACCATTATGTAACGGTATCGACTTTTGAATACATATTCTTAGAAAAGTATTGAGATTACCGCTTACAGATAGTGAACGATTCCATGTATGAAATATATCAAAACATTAAACTAGATAGAACTGGTATAATCTGGTGATTTGTTGGTATACTTACATGTAATGATAAAATAACGACTTCTTGTCAATTTATTATGTAAACATTAATCATTATCAGCCTCCAACTGTCTCGCGTCTGGCCTCAGGCCTACCCACACGAACAAGAACACTGGGAAATCGGGACATAACCCAGTGGGTTTTGTTGGTTAAGCCCACCACTCAGGTCCAATACGAGTTGGTTTTTATCGACTGCTGTCTTACGATAACGACTGGGACCAATCCCATAACGCTAACGCTCGGCTCGAAATATTTTACACCATCAAAAGAGATATACTGCTGCAGTCCATCTCCTCGTGTGACTGCATCCTGAGGACAGACGTTTTTCCGGGGCAAATACTTTATTCTCACGGAGAAGTTTGGGCAAAACCGCGGCGCGGAAAGCTAGTAAAATATAAAAATAAGTAAGAATATTCGTGGGCTTAGGATAGGTCAGAGAGGCGCATATTCATAGTTAGCCTAGGGCTGTCGGAAACTAAGCGCTGGCCATCGATATCTATTATTCATCTAGCTAGACTATTCTAGATTCTAGGGCTTGATAGTAAGGAGTCCTGTGGAGCATCGGTCATTCGTACTTTGCAACAATGATCGCAAAAGTCTACCTATCTTGCGCGATAAAAACGTAAAATTCAAAATAACTTATTCAGTTTAGTTAGTTAGTTAGCTCTATCACTATGCCATATCGGTTCGTACACAGGGCAGCAGATAGGCTCCCGGGTAGGTAATTTGCCTTAAATTTTCCTACAAGCTTTGCAAGCAGCGTTAAGCCGTTTTCCCGGCTGCTATCAGAAGATTGTAGTCATAAAATTAAGCATGTCAGAGGCATAAACTTCACACTAGTTTACCTAGTCCCGACTAACTTTAGATAATATTGATTGTATATCATCATAGTGCGTTTGCTTGTTCTTAAATATAAGATAGATAGATATTTTTAATAAAATGTTATAATGTAACTGAAAGTTTTCCAAAGAAAATAAAATCATAATTAATTTAAGCACTATTCATCAGACAGTATAGATAAGTATAATTGTATAGGTAATAACTGATTGTTATACCTACATAACTACCAGCCTGTAAAAAAAACAAACTTGTCATTATTCCATGCCCTTGGTATGAAAGCAACCTCGACCTTTACAAATTCAATTACATATTTCAAAGCTTATTCGATCGTATCGTTTTGTGGTACCGTACCGCCAGACAATCATTACGACACAAATGTATTAGGAAACAGCGGAATAAGGACGAGGAAAATCTTTACTCATGCAAAAAAAGAGAAGAATTTCAATTTCCCTGTTTACGTCATTATTGTACTGACACCATTTTCCGGTTGGATTTTGAGCAACTGCGTCGCGATTTCAATTTGTCTTGTTTTGCCATCGGTTGTAGGCAAAAAGTTACACTTTACAATGCGCACGGTACAGCGAATGTCGAATTCAATTAGGGTTTAACTGTATTTGCGTAGTTTTTTTTTTAAGCTTTTGTATGGCTTTTTTTGGCATAAATTGGTTTGAGGGCGCCGAAAAAACTAGTTCTGTTTCCCAGCTCCTATAGACCCGGGTCTTTTAAGCGGGGCGTGAAACGGCATTTATGCAGGCCGTCATGAATGGGTGCGCTCGTTAACGTGCGTGTTCCACGGTGAGGAGCGCTCTCATTATTTTGGGCTGCATCGGCTGCTTACCATCAGGCAGGATGTGGTCACTATGACGTGTCAATATAAAAAAAAATAATAATAAAAAATAGTTTTCTTTAGCTCAGGCCGTTATGGTTGCGATAATGATCGACCAACAAATCCTAATGCCTACTCGATTTCAAAAAGATTTTCTTTTTAAAATATTGACACGTCATAGTGCGTACCACATCCTGCCTGATGGTAAGCAGCCGATGCAGTCCAAAATAATGAGAGCGCTCTTCACCGTGGAACAAGCGCACCCATTCATGACGGCCTGCATATAATATGCCGTTTCACGCCCTGCTTATTAAACCCGGGACTATAGGAGCTGGGAAACACATGCGCCGGCAAAGAATTCCAAAGCCGAATGGTCTTACAGAGGAACGACTTGCCAAATTTTTTGGTACGAGTACTGATTGTCTGTACAGTATGATGGTGGTTCCTAGGACCAGCACGTGTAGTCCGGGAGAGGAAAGGAGTTGGCGGGATTAGATTAAAAAGTTCTTCAGAACAGTCTCTGTAGAATTAGGGTTTTTGTAGCAAACTACAAACTGTTGGCCTTAAACGAACTTTACAGCGTCACCGGACTTCTTTGGAGGGTAGCGAGAAACTTAAAGGGTTCTCATGTATGATTGAAACACCGTCAGATTGTTTCTAGAAGGTATGGCATCAAGCAAGCGTGTTCCCGGTCCCTACTAGATTCTTTGAGGGGTTCCGATCGGATCGGGAAAAAGGAATTAGGTGTAAAAGCAAGCGATAAGCATCGTTGTACTGCGCTGCGGCCTCGTACCGTTTCCCGAGAGAGTATAGATGGCATGAAGGTTTTCTAAGGGTCGCGTTTTTTACCTCGCCATTCAGTAGACTAGATTCCCCGGGGTGATGTTCGTCTCTTATAACGAGCCCTTAAGTGGTAAAATAATTGTATTTGTAAATTTATTTCTATTTAAATATCTACGTCTGTCACAATTGTCACACACAAGTCTTTATCCGAGAACATTCTAAATGACCGGGATAAAAAGTTGTTTCTGACACTTTTGGGCCTTCTCAATTTTCGCTATGTAAAATAATCACGTCCATTCGTTGCTCCATTTCGATATGAGGAAACACATACAAACAATCTTTCGTATTAAGTATAAGAATATTCTGTTGATAAGAATTTGTAGTTGTGACTTATCTGAAATCTGATCTGAACTGAACTTTTCTTTATCAGTGACACATCCGTTTGATAACTAATTTAATCTTTCTTCTTCATTTTTACAATATAATTGGTCATGTACGAGTAAAACGTGCAACAATCGGCCTAAGACGAGTTCGTTGGCAAGTTTGCGGCTGAAAATAAAACGCGTCCATCATGGCCGCCAACTGCCAGCTCCCAAGCCAGTGTTGGAAATACGTTGGGCTGTTCATTACTATTTTCTCATCAGTTCCCAGCCAAGGACCCTTATTTAAAACAACGTCAATCAGATCAGACAGGTTTTCATAAATACTTTCCACACGACCGTTGTCTTGCTTCAATTATTGAAAACCACAGCCACAGTACCTAGTTTAGCCAAGGCAATAATAAATAAAAACTTATCTCATTCTTCTTAGGTTTTATATACAAGTATTAATCCTTGGTACTTTGCACTCTTTTAGTATTTTAGATATTGCATGATGCATAATATGTTAAGTAGGTATGATGCACTAGGTCAAAGAGATTTAGTAAGTAGTTAAATGTCTTTGCACTAGGTCATAGGATTCCAACAGTGTTTTGTTTCTAAGCTGATTGATATCTATACCTTACAAAGGTACTATAGTTTCAAATACCTTTTACTTAAACCAACCTGAGTAAGGCCAGTGGAGTCAAGCCAGGGTAATGACCAAATCTGCCCATGTGCCATTTTGCCTACGTGAAAAATCATGGGCCCAGCAAAAAAAGGGATAATGATAGACTTTATATACTCGTACAAGTACGAGCCCCGATGCAAAAGAGTTCGTCTAGTCATACATTGTGGTGAACATATTTTTCTTTTCAACTTGATTCATTTCGAGAAAGGCACTAGCAATAAACAATTTATATATTTTAATACTCTATGAAACTGACATTAATTTTGCACATTTAAAAAAATAATAATTTGTCTATTGTATGAACCCAGGAAGTATTACATAAATCATAAATCATGGACCCTGGGCCCGATGCCGGCGGACCCCTATTTTTTATATTTTTAAATGTTTTATTTATTTTGTTTTTAAAAAATATTTAAAAATGTAAATTTATATATGAGAGAAAATAAATAAAGAGGATAATAATAATAATAATTTGCCTGTTATATGAACCCAGGAAGTATTACCTACATTACGAATAATCGCGCAAAACAATTTGTCTAGTTCTTAATTGATGCAAAACAGTTCATCTATTCCTCGCGTTGAGTCTTTTTTATGTTTATACGTAGAAAAATAAATAAAATTCAGTTCAAAAAATAGAAATGAATTGTCGTATAAGATGTCAACGGCTATAAAAAGGCATGTTCAACGTATTTTTCTATTATTTTCACTAATAATTCGTACAATATGGGTCGCGGAAAACCTATCACGGAAGAAGTTCGAAAAAATTATAATTGCAAACAGTGAAAGTGGGAATCTACATACCAAATCGCCAAAAATTTATCACTGCCAAGATCTATGATCCAGTCAATCATCCAGCATTACAAAAAAAACGCCACAGTTCTAGGCCGCCCTCGCCTTACTAGCAAAGCTAAATGGACTGCTCACCAGTGGCGTCAAATTATATAGAGTGACGAATACAAATCTGAAGAACGAAAAAAAAGTTATCCGAAATAAAGATGAAGCAATTCATAAAGACTGCATTAAGGGAAAAGTGAAGTTCCCTGGGTCTGTGATGATATGGGACTGCATGTCAGCACAAGGAGTGGGTCGCCTGCATTTTATAAAAGATACTGTTAATGCAGTAAAATACCAAAACATTTTGGAAACAGGTTTACTGCCGTCCATTTCGATTTTGAAGTATCAAAAAAAACAGACCAAAAATTTTGACTAAAAAAATTGCTCTAAAAAGTTAAAAAATAATTGCGTAGTTTAGTTCGATCAATTTACTTGCAATTAACCTTTATTATACTCAATCTTATATTCTTAAAAACTATGCGACTGCCATATATGTACTTAACTTCACATCTAACATCAGAACACATATTATGACAAACAAGCAAATACCAAATATTTGCTTGCATTGCAATCCACTTAAAGAAATAAATAAAAAAAAAATTTTATTAGTCAACATTGCATGCATAAGATTGAATGTACTATTTTGATTATATATAGTATGTCGTTAAATGTTTATGTTAAAGTTACCTTGGCTGGTTACCGACTTTAAAAATAACAATTATTGTACCTAGGTATATATTAGGGTCTTACCTATTAAATTGACGTTTTGTATGAAGATTTCTTATAAAATTATGTTTTTTTAATTTTCTTAACATCTTTTTATGTTAACACTATAAAAATTTAAGGGTAGTGTGTTTGTTTCACTATCTAAACATAGCAGACATTAAAAAGAAAAAATCAAGTCCCTTCAAATCTACAATGAAACAAAAAGTCCATTCCGCGAAACAAAAAAAAAGTCAATTAAAAAAATAAAATTGAGCCATAAAGACACAAAATGATTAATCATTGTTATTCTGAAGCCTAAGTAACATAGTCCTAATTAAAGATATATAATAATATTAACAACCGGTATTGACTTTTAGAAGTAATACTATTAATAAGTGAGAAAAAAACGTCGATTTCATTGGTAAGCTAAGGACCCAATATTTTCCTAATAAAACGGTTGTCTATATAAGCATCTAAAAATATTTTTTAAGTATTTATTTCTTTAAGTGGATTGCAAGTAAATATTTGGTATTTGCTTGTTTGTTACAATATGTGTTCTGTTAGTGTGTACCTATGTGAAGTTAGTATGGCAGTCGCATAGTTTTTAAGAATTAAGGGGGTGCCGCGCTGAATTTCGAAAATTTACATGTTTTTTAGTCACTGATGCTAGGCGCTGAATAGGTCATATACATTAAAAGGACTAGTGTAGGTTAACTTGATCCTTTCAGGCCATGGTTGTCTTGGAATTTGAAACAAATACCCTGAAACTGCATAAACAATACGTAAAAGTAATGATATCTAAAAACTTATTTCTTTAGAAACTTTGTAAATATAGCACAAATGAAACAATGATTCGACATCAAAATGTTTGTATTGATATTCCGCAGGCCACTGTTGTCTTATTTTTCAATAAAAAAAGATGAATATGAAAATATTAAGACTTTTCTTATTTTTTACCCAAACGCCTATGATTTTACGAAAGTAAACATTGCTCTAATTAAATTACCAGCCTACTCTGTACAGATATTAGTGTGCGTGCGTATTCGTAGTCGTGCGCCGTTGTCACACCACTGCCACGCACCTCTCGCTCGCTATCATAAAGAAACTTGAAACTCGCAGTTTTGCGTCCGCGCTGCACCCTCTTAATGATTGAGTATAATAAAAGTTAATTGCAAGTAATTTGAACAGACTATACTACGCAATTGTTTTTTAACTTTTTAGTGCAATTTTTTCAGTCTAATTTTATGAAGTCTGTTTTTTTTGTTAAATTTTTGTTTATTTCTCGCTATTTAGTAATTCGTTTTGATCCATTTATCAAAAGCGAATATGGGTAGACCTACAAAACGCGCTGCTCGTATGAGACAAGCGAAGAAAACGAGAAACTCCTATCTCAATCAAAAACTGAGTTTCGGTGCCGGCCTTCTTTTGCTTCGTCATAGTCGCTTAACTATCTTAATCGAGATATCTTTAATTTTCGCCACCCGTGAAATACTTATCATTGAGGAGTTCCGGTGGTAGTCTGTGTTCTTTTTCATCAGTTACACTTCATCAAATGATACTTTCTGAATGCAAATGCTTGATTTATTGCTGAAAATACCAAAACCGCTATAGGTATGCCTACAATATTTGAGGAGTTCCCTCAATTCCTTAATGATTCCATTATCAGAACTGGACCAACCTGGTCCATATCTGAATATTGTCCAACTTAAAATTAATAGTTAAAAAATGAATCATAACTAACTAAGAAAAACAACAGAAGTTTTTCTTAAACATTTAATCTTATTAAGTTAACAAAAAACCATATCTTAATGGCTACTGGCTATATCTTTCCACTTTTACTCACTCATTGATAGTAAATTTAATCTGCAGAATATCATCTTTCGCATAAAATTGAATGAAGTTAATGTTCCATGACATATAAGTTAAAGTGACACTTAATGAAGATTGATTTTACAAGTGGCCATTATTAAAAGTGTTTAATAGAATAGCATTACACATATCAGTATGCAGTTTGTATATGATACGTGTTAATGAAAAGCTATGATTTGAATATCAAAGGCTTTTAATTCCGAGTGTTGTCTATAAATTGGACATTTTTATTATTGGACATAGACATATTACGAATGGACATTTTTATTAATGGACATTTATATTATTGGACGTTTTTAGGCTATTTGTCATTTTTCATAATTGGACATTAGTCATGCAAATATCAATATTTTACTTTAAAACATAGGTACGTTCAATTTTCCTTAGTAGACTCTTTTGCATCGGGGCTCGTAATATGTTAAGTTTAATATTATTAATATACGTAATATAATAATAAATTATTTAATATTTATGTTTTTTCTGCTGAGTTACTTCGGAAGCAAGGCACGCAAAGCCGTTAGCCGGGGCAAACCACCAATCCGCACTGGGTCCGCGCCGCGTGGGGTTTGTAGCACGTTCTCCTTGTGGTGTTTCCATCTATCCATAGGGAAGGCTCGTGTCTAGGGTTGCCATCCGTCCGGATAAAGCCGCACAGTGTTAGGCTTTTTGACCTCTTGTCCGGCCTTTGACTGCGTCCGGCCCGTCCGGCTTTTGTTAGACTTTTTATACTATCGTTCAATTCAATTCTTCAATCACTTCAGTCAGTAGCGACGAGAATTTGAGACATTTAATGTACTTAAACAATTTTATGAAAAAAATATTAAAGAAACTGATCTCCTAAACCGTGTTTCTTCAAAAGAAAAGTATATAAATGAAGACGTTAATTAAAATTTTCTTAAAGTATGTGTTTTATAATTTTTTTTTGTCAAAAATCCCTTTTTTTTAGCGTTCGGCTTAGGAATTCAAAAGTCCGGCTTTTAAATGTGTTTTATTTTTGTCAGAAATTCTTAATTTTTCTTAATGTCCGGTATTGGGACTTGGGACCCAAAAGTCCGGCTTTTTTGACGGGTAAGTCCGGCTATTAGATTTTTAAAGATGGCAACGCTACTCGTATCCCAGTATGGACAAAATGAGCTGGTGATGATGATGGTGAACATAATTCTATGAATTACTATTTAAATATTTAAATTTAATTAATTCTATTTGAACATTTTATAATTCTATGCGTAAAACTTTATCGACAAGTCGTCCAACGGTTGGCATCACGACACGTTTATTTATGGTATTATATGGATCCATTAACAATGATTTGTATTGTATGTGGTAATGATTTCCCGCGTCCCGCCCCATTGTCGTGGTCCGTCACGCGCTTCTGACACCGCTGACGTCTCTCGGTAATTTCAAACTCGTGATAGGTATATAAACGTTTGCCAAACAGACTTTTCTTTGTATATGTTTTTTTTTTTTTACATGAAAGTTAAATTTTATAAAGCTCTTCTGTTAATTAACGCAGACGCGAAAAGAGATAATTGTATCGATGGATAGTTTATTATTAATTATGATTATTAATTATATACATACCTATGGAGAGATTACCTGTATGTTGACCTGTAATGTCATGCTGTATAATAGTATATACAACAACTCAATTTCCGATCTATAATCTAAGCTTGCTTACTTTACCTTAACTAAAGGAAGTTTTTCAAGGGATGGTTTAAATAACTTGCTATTAAACCTTGTTTCAAATTTGATTAAGTATATGTATAAATTTATCACAAATGACAGGCCCTACTAGGTCGAATGCGGTAAATCAGAAAACTTTTTTTTACCATATACATACGACGTTTAAACATACGTTGACTTAGATAAAATAATAGACACGCAAAGTAGTTTGTACTGTGTTTTCTTAAACATCATTGCTGGAATAAATATGTGAAGTAAACCTTGTATTATGTATGTACTTCTTTTTCGCTGAATAATGGTTACATGATATTTCTTATAAAACAAACTTCCTGTTGATACCTAGCATCATTATACCAGTATAATTCAGCAAAAATGGAAACGGTTGTCACAGATACCTTGTATTAGTATTCATTCATTTTAATTGGCTCTCAAGAGTCATCATTTATTTGAAAACTGATATTCAAAACAATCATAAAATATAATCAAATTACAGTAACATAAATGACCTAAAACGTTTTAATATACTTACTTATTATTATTATATATACTATAATTGCGCAATTATGGAATCACTTATATCCGATACAAACACCAATATTGCTCGTTTCTAAAGCCACGTGTGTTTTTGGCATCACCCCAGATTACGAACTGTAGGTTATTGTTTGAGAAATTCTGTTTTTATACGACCTAAACGTCCTTTTCATTAGTATCTGCTATTTAATGAAGCTGTACATTATGTAGGTATCTTACGCACATCGTAGTTTTCTTTTACAAATTTTGACTGGTATTGTACGGAAGTCGACATAGTATTCGAAGTAATGACGCTCGGACACAATTTAAAAAGCTATTTATGTTTATTCTGACGATCCCAACTGCTAGAGACAATAATCATCTATGTCTTATATTTTAAGATACTGTTTTATCTTTATTTATGTATGTATATGACTTTAAAATATCCTCGATTGGATACTTCTATCTTTCATAAAATGATTGAGCGATAAATCTTTATCTATCATTACCTTATTTTTATAAAGCTTAATTATTTTAGACAAACGTTGTTGTGCCAAGTTATCTTTGTAAAACTTATACCGCAATAAAATAAACTTTTCTTTCTTATCACCTAAGAATAGATTCGATTATTTTCGAAATGTTTACTGCATACCACAGCTTTTCTTGAAACTTGTCCTAAGCCCCCATTATTACTTATCTTTTCGTTTTGTATACTTAGTATACATTTTTTGTTTCAGCTGTGAAATTCCAGGAGAACCTTCTGAAGACAATGATTCAGATTGAGAATACTTTCTTCGAGCTCGGCCGGTCTTGCCAGAGGAATTGCCTCATCATCTGCGATCGTGGAGCCATGGACGCTAGTGCATGTAAGACCTTTTTTACACTAACTTTTTCTGAAAAACGCTAAGCATAAAGTTCTTCATATTAAACCGTTTTTAGAAATCCAGTCATTTATACAGAATGGCAGGAGCTCGATGGCGCAGTGGTTAACGCGCCCGGTCTGCGACTGCTGAGGTTAAGCAACTTTCGCAAAGGCCGGTCATCGGATGGGTGACCAAAAATGTATCATCTCGAGCTCCTCCGTGCTTCGGAAGGCACGTAAAGCCGTTGGTCCCGGCTGCATTAGCAGTCGTTAACAACCACCAATCCGCACTGGACCCGCGTGGTGGTTTATGGCCCGTTCTCCCTATCCATCCATAGGATAGGCTCGTGGCCCAGAGTGGGGACATAAAATGTGCTGATGATGATACAGAATGGCGTCACAACTATTTACAACAATTTTGTACAGTACAACGAGACATATGAAACCACGGACCCTGCAATGGGTTTCCAAAGGTTCGGTAAAAATGTGTATTAAATAAACGCGATTAGAGAAACCTTTTTCCCCTCTTGAATGTGCAGTGTTTGTGTAAAGCGTAAACAATATGCAATTAAATTCTGCCCACAGAAGATCGGTTTTAATAATAAAACTTATTATATTGAAGACATACCTATCGAGCTAACTCAACTGTGTTTGTAGTTAGTTGAAGTCTAAGTTGAAAGAACAAATAAATTACTAACAAACTAATTTAACTAGCATCTAACGAATTAATGGACAGACTAGTAGACGAACGCTTACTAAATAAAACCAGACGTACAGAACTGGTGAGTTACCTACTCTTGAAACACAATTGCAATAATCAATTTCAAATCACAAATCTAAAAAATTCAAATGGCACTCTTAAAAGCGATAATAGCGCTACATTGGAATTAAATTGCGTGGAAATTGAGTGAACAAATTATTATCGATATGGGGCGTTCCGAAACTGCGAAACTTATCCCAATATCGATACATATTAATCGCATTGGCATTGTATTTAGATTGAGTTTGAGTCAAGAGTAGCCTACCTGCTGTATATCTGTTTATCAATAATAATCGTTGGATTAACAAGGAATATCCTAAACAGAGTACGTCTTACATAAACATAATCAACAGAATGATAAATCGAGACTTACCCATGAAGATAGCATTATCAATTGAAATGCGAAGCTTTAGGATACGATGTAATGAGAAAGCAGAAATTTATTTTGAAAAATGATTGATCGACGTTCAATGTTATTATTCCATATTTAATGTATCCATATATATATTTTATATTATTCCATATTATTCCATTTATAAAGCAATCAATCTTTATAAGTTAGTGATTGTTGAAATTTTAATTTGACATATCATATATATCAACACTAAAAAGTTTTGAGTGGCCAATCATGATTCTGTTCTACTCTATAAAAATTACTATAGTTTTTTAGGGTTCCGTACCCAAAGAGAAAACGGGACCCTATTACAAAGACTCCGCCGTCCGTCCGTCTGTCTGTCTGTCCATCTGTCCGTCTGTCCGTCTGTCCGTCTGTCCGTCTGTCACCAGGCTGTATCTCATGAAACGTGATAGTTACACAGTTGAAATTTTCACAGATGATGTATTTCTGTTGCCGCTATAACAACAAATACTAAAAAACAGAATAAAATAAATATTTAAGGGGCTCCCATACAACAAACGTGTTTTTTTTGCTGGTTTATTTTATTTAACAGGTAGACGCTTGAAATATTAACAGAATATTTAGTTACTTATATATTCACTTTAAAAAATAAATAATTAAATTAAGTCTTAGTCTAGTCTAGGGGTAGTCTGACGTAGATGGGGATTAAACCACAATTTGTAGCGTTTAATCAGAGTATTCCATCGATCCCGCTCGTTCGGCTGCTGACAATATAAATGTCGTTTGGGGCTTTTGATTTGGTCAAATTATATACTTTAAAAGCTGTAACAAGCTTTATTAACAAAACGGCCGTTTTTTCTATAATGATTTAATTATTTATACTTGTAAAAAGACATTGAAAGATATTTTTGATAAGCCACTAAGTATATAGTTTTTAAATTTGATTTCAGTTATATCAAAAGAGAAGTGGGAGGTGATGTTGTCTGGGAACAATTGGAACAGCGTAGAGCTACGCGACAACCGGTATAACCATATCGTCCACATGGTCTCTGCTGCGAACGGCGCTGAAGACTTCTACTCCACAGAGGTGAGTCAGCAGTCTTGTGTGAAGAAAACGAACTGATTTGCTTAGCTTTAGAGTTCAAAGTCGATGCAAACTATTGAACTATTGTACTAAGCAAACGAAATGAAAAATATATGTATAATAGTCTCTCTCTAGCTCTTAAATAGTGGTTAAGTTCGTAGCGGCCTCGGAATTTCGAAATTTATATGGAATTTCTACAAAAAAAATCCCATTCAAAGCCATAAAACGTTCAGAATTAGCTGTAAATATCTCCTTACTTCAATAATATTATTAAGTATAATGTACACCAGAGTTAACGTTAGTTTATAAGATTTCAAATTATATACTTTTTTTGAGCGATGAAAAATTATTAGACTTCAAATAAATGTAATTACAACTGCACAAAATGCTACTTTTGCGATGCGTCGGCCGCTCGTATTTTGTGATAGGCCTCGTAGTGATAGTTTAGAACATCGAGACTTATCCTTATTAATCACTTAACACAAGTGCAAATACACATCACCACCCAATACAATGACAATAAAATGTATCTTATCAAATTAATCAACCCATACCCAGCACAAGAGGTTGCTGCATTCACGACAATGTTTGCGAAAAGTTGAAAGAGTACGATTAAATTGAATTCCACGAATAGGTGGAGGCAAATCATTCCATATTTTAGCGGATGCGTACTTAAAGCAACCTCTCGAGCCAGCTAATCTATACATAGGTTTATATATTTATTTATTTTGAAAAGGACAGCTAACAAAACATACACTACATAAGTCAAATTAATCGTACATTGATCTCTAGAGCTGAGTGCTGTCTCAATTACTGTTGTCAACAATTGCTGCCACGGCATGCATTTGTTGACTGACAACAGCGTTTTTACAAAAAAAAAGGATCTAACTTATAGTGACTACTTAATTAATTATTTTACACAAATGATAAAAGATAGCCTAGTCTGCTTAAAATCTAATCTTGCTTAAAACCCACACACAGGCTAGACCGGGAAAAAGCGTTAATATTATACGGGGATGAAATAAGACCTGTAGACATTTTTATACATCGTCATTTTTCCTTATAGTCTCAAGCCGCATAAATCATATATATATATTAAAATATAAACATATATAATTTAAACGCATATTATTACAAAATAAAAAAAATAAAAATAAGGACTCATAAATATTTTTGAGTCCTTATTTCCTTATTATTTTTTATATAGTTTAAATAACGCTTAGGCACGCACGCACAGATAGTCTAGCCAGGAGTCGACAATTTTGCTAGCGTTCAGTTAACATACAGGTGTTACAAAAGTTGAGGTATTTTAGAGTAAGGGTCCGTCGCCGATTATGTCACGCAAAAACCAAATTTACATTTTTTTGTTCGTAGACTACAATTCTTTTTATACGACGAATTGAGGCTTTTTATGTTTATTTTTGTATAACCTTCCCATACCCTCATCGTCAAATGCATACGCCTGATTAATCTTTATCTTTTACATGTTAAAAAACGACGCAGCACTGCTTGTTTTTAGTAATTTATTACAAAATGCGTAACTGTTTTTGGGTTTATTGTTTCAATTAAGTTTCTATGAAACAATTTTGCTTAGACTAATAAGAGTTTAAATTTTATCGCAGAATTATGTCCGCGTGAATTTCGGTCTTTACAAAAGTGAAGGTAAATATACCGGGAATATTGTATTAGGCCGGGATGGTAAAAAGTACCCTAACTATTAGACCTGAAGGGTATCTGTGCAAAAAGTTGCGTTAAGTAAGATACGTT
The DNA here is from genome assembly GCA_963082485.1 of Eudonia mercurella. Taxonomy (NCBI): domain Eukaryota; kingdom Metazoa; phylum Arthropoda; class Insecta; order Lepidoptera; family Crambidae; genus Eudonia; species Eudonia mercurella. Next base: position 17,442,463 of record OY720030.1, on the reverse strand, counting down.
ACTCCTTTTTAACGTGAAGGAGGGATCTATACAAACTCTTTCGCATATCATTAGTAGAGATTGGGATTACTGCAAAACTAGCGGATAGCCTCTGTGACACGTTAAGAAGCAATAAAACTGGCCCTGAATATATTTATGTTGCACTAGTACAAGTACTAATATTGTTGTGCCCATTTGTATGCAACACCCGTTCCCACGAATTTTGGCAAAATAATCACATACGTCATTACGGAACGTTCCCTCTCATCCATGTTGGCAATGCTAATTAATGATTCATAAATTATCTGACGCATTGTGCCTACATCATCATCACATGTCCTTGAGGTTTGCATGCAAGTTCACTAAATATCTACTTTTGCACACTCAATGCACATCAATCTGTCAAATTTTCTCAATAGACTTTTAACTTTAGCTCTATGGCATACGGTTAAATATTTATTGAAGAAATTTGACAGTTTAAGTCTTTAATTTGACACTTTAAGTCTCCATTATACTGTCATCTATAGTATTACGACAGTGTATATTTTGTTGCACATGAAGTTGTTTGGCGATTAACACAGCTCATAAGTGCTTTGGCTCTTAAAAGGTGCATTAAAACAATCTATTTGCGTAAGCAAACAATAATACTAAAATGCATGAAATTACATAAATAAATAATCAATTTATTTATTAAAGGAAAAAAATGTGTTTGCATTCCAATAATAAGCTTGAATGATTAAGCATGACTCATCAGCATAAAAGCGGCGGAAAAATACAGACTCTGAACAGATTAATATGTAAATGCGTGTTTTGGTTTGTCATCACAATATGTACCATAAAAATCTTCACTTAGTTTTCCTAACTTTTGTTAAAATAACAGGTATAGGTAAAAGACAATTTATTATTATTATTATTCATTAATTTTAAGATTCACTATTCCACTCGGCGTCAGTGCACTTTTTCATCTTATCTATTTTATTTCCGAACGCGTGACGTAACAGACCAGTAAATACAAAACCACATTGTTATTTACTCGTCACCATAGGGGACATTACATTTGCTATCATAGTTATACAATAGATAGCATGAGTAGACAACTGTATGCATTCATAATAACAATCACGTTTTTTACCACGCTACTATTTAAGCACGTGCTTGAAACAAGATAAAATATATATTTAGCACGAGATCTTTCTAGTGTATATTTTGCTTTAGATGGATCGAACATCTACGTCATTACTTTTACTATGTCAATATTAGATTACACTTTAAAAACAATTTATCTTTTATTCAATGCTCTATTCTATCTGTTTTGACTTGGCGTAATACAAACTATCAGCCAGCCAGCCAGCTATTCGATGGATCTGGTTGATAATAATTTATTAAAACACGATGTAATTTTTATAGGCGTCACATCAAAGCATTGTGTAGTGACAACCTATGGTATGTAATGAGTAGTGACGTACCCGTACTACTTATTTCTGGCTATTACCTTGAAAACTACTATTAGAAACAGATTGCTAGCTAATTTTAATTAAGGAAGAATCAAAAATGTTCTCATTTATTTTGCAATAAAACATCTATTTAAACACTCCATTGCCATTACATAAATTTAGAAAACATTAGTATAAAGTGAAACAGTATACATTTTGCTGCAAACTGCTTACTTCCTTATTCCATACTACATAGAAAGAAGACTTTGTTTTCTTTTTCTCTTGCACTTTCACAAAGAAATTTAACTGAGTTGGGTTCATTTAATATAAGGAAAATAGTTACTAATCATTAATTTAATTTAATTTAATTTTTGTATTTGTAATTTTATTACTACACTGATGTATGGACTATTATGTCTGAAATAAATATTTGAATTGAATTGAATTGAATTAATAACCGTATAATATATTTTATTCCCAGGACCACGCGTGCCGGTCAGAGGGCGTCGAGCTGGCCCGCGAGCTGGACTACAACGCGGCGGCGGCGTGGATCGGCCACCCCTACTTCGACGTCATCGACAACTCCACAGACTTCGACAAGAAGATGAACAGGCTCATAGCGTGCGTGTGCCAGAAGATTGGCATCGACACTGGCGACCGACTCAACGTCAACTCGAAGAAACGCAAGTTCCTCGTCAGAGCGCCGCTCGCCGCCGACGCGGAGTTCCCCCCCTTCCAAGACTTCGATGTGGTACACAATTACCTGCAGAGCGATACACGCAAAGCGCAAGTCCGGTTGCGCAAGCGCGGGCAGAAGGGCCACTGGTCGTACATCCATACTATAAGGAAATTCCATCCAACTAACGGGCAGTCGGTAGAAGTGCGGACGCAGCTGACTCACCGTGATTACTTGAACATGCTCCCGCAAAGAGACGATGCCCACTTCACGATATTCAAGAAACGCCGCTGCTTCATCTACAACAATCAGTACTACCAGCTCGACATTTATAGGCAACCCACGCACCCAAGGTGATTTATATTCAGGTTTCTACTCAACCGCTTCTTTAACTTAATATTATAAAGTATTATGTATATTTATATATATGTATATATAAATAAACTATTGTGATCTTCATATTTTGTTATTTGTAATCCTTATATTTTGTGTTGAGCGTGCAGCATATCCGAATAAGGTAATATTAACAAGCTGTGCACATGGATTTCGTAGATATAGCAAGAAATGTGTGGTGTTGTCAATGGAATTAGAAATAAAATTGTCATGCTTGAAGTATTTGTGTAATTGTGTATTGTATTTTCAGATGTAGGGGCCTTGTCTTACTCGAGACATACAGTGCTGCTTACGATCAAGACTCGCTGCTTGCATCGTTACCAAAGTTCCTGACCATAGAGAAAGAAGTGACTGGTGATCCCGCGTACTCTATGTACAACCTGTCCCTAAAAGAAGATTGGAAAACGTCAAAGAAGTATTACAAGGGAAATGACTGCAATGGTAAGTTTATACGCGACGATACTTAACTGCTTGGTTAGTTGAAGTATACCACTTTATGTCGATGTTTTGATCTCTGTACAACATTAATTTTATTTCGACACAAATGATGTGTCCATTTTTGCATGTCATGTATTTATGTGAACACTGGCGTAATTGTGTATTAGAAATAGTTAGACACCTCATTAGATGTGTTAGCTAGATTGTTCGGCTAGTCTTCTTAGTTCTTCCTTACTGCATAGTTGTTGGTGTGTTTAGTGCCACTTTCAGAACGTGCTGCACTGTAGTGTATATAGTGGAAGTTTATAGCTCTCAGACACTGGGAAACCGTATATATTAAAGTCAACCCATAATTTTGCAGATTCAAAAGCTGTTAAGCTGGGACATAACTGCTCTGATATTAAGATGTCTTCTGACAATTCCTCTAATACGGAATAACATTGTGGTTCAAGAATTATTTTGTTAGTGGACATTTTAGTTTTTACGTGATATACACAATAGCGCCAGTGTTATAGTATAGCGGTGTGTGAGACGGGGGTTTAAAGGTTTCTTTTTTTGGTTTATCAGGGCATGCTAAATGGCCGATGAACGGTCACAGTGATTGCAAACTCAATGGCCACGGTAACAAAAATAGCCACAGAGTTGATAAAATAAATGATCACGGGCATGAGAAGATAAATGGGTATAACGGCGTCGACGACGAGGGCGTAAAGGTAAATGGACACCACGCGCTGGACGCCGATGGCGCTGCGCCGGTGCGCGCCGCCGTGCTCGGAGACCTGCATACCGCCCACAAAATGGATCTCGGTTCACCAAAGATTCCCAAGGTTGCACTTAAGATTTAAAGATAATTTATGTCTTAACTTCTAGATGTAAATTTTATAAAATTCCACTTTGTAACTTTTCAATATACACCAAATTGTAAATTATGAATAAGAGTGATTTAGGTACACCTTATCATTAAAACTGTTCTAACTTGTACCGCCAATATCCTGGATGTATATCGCGTACTGCTGTGACATATTATATTGTATTTATTCATATTATTGTACAAAATGCCAAATAAAATCTATTTTTGTAGTATACCTTGAGCATAACATATATTTGATAACGACTATGCCATGAAATCGTTGCACTCTTAATAAAATAGGACACTTTGAAAATAATTTATATTGTTTGTGCCTTCACACATTTAATTGTTAAAGTATATATTTGTGAAATATTTGACATTAAATTACATCCATTATCTCTAGTGTCTGTAATAGTACTTAATGAATTGCAATAAATTCTAGTATTGTTGCAGTATAATTAGATTGTCTTAGTAAGTGTACTACTTTTGCTGTAATTACATGTTAGCATTTTATTTTTAACGTTTTCAGTTTAATAAAATCCTATTGACATCCTTGTACTTATGATTCAGAAGCATTTGGATGCTTTGCAAATATAAGGATTTTGACTCGAATTGTATGTAGATGAAATATTGCAGATAATAAATAATATCTATACTTTTATAGAATTAAAATCAATTTTTAAAATCTTGATGTTGTGTCGTCATACCAAGTTATTGTTATAAATACATACTTTGAAGTAGGGGTCCAATAACAACTACTAAAATTCAATGAACTACAAAAATAAATGAATGGAAGGTTCCCCTAGACGTATTAGTATTGTAGTGGCCTTTCACAATTCACTTATGTGCTAAATGATATATTTTTATGAACCATTAATTATTATACCTACATACATAAAGTTGATTCTGTCTAAAAGTAAGTTTCGTGTTAATGAAGTGAGACTTATGTGCATGAAATTACAATTATATTAATATAAATACAAAGGTATTTATGTCATTGTTGGTGTAATAATGAAATCCTCCTCTTAAGAGGTACACCCTATAACCGGTATAAGCAAAGAGGAGGTCACGTCACCATCGTTTAATGGCTGTGCTAGGATTGAGATGTTGAGAGCACTGTCTCTGTTTCAGCTATGGAAGCGAGTGTTCCAGCTATGAATGTATAGGCTTACAGCACCAGAGAGTATTATGTTGTATTTGCTGCCGGTATACTGGAATAATTTGTTACAACGTTTTTATACTGCGTCACTGCGTATGTACTTACTTAATTTGGTACAAATTGAATATGTACTGTTAGGTGCAAAGTAACGTATGTTACAATATTTTATAATATAATTTTGTACTTAATTAGGTACAAATTGCTTTGTGATACTATTTAATGTTATTTACACTGTGACAAATTTCCTAAGTATTGTTACCGCAGTAAAAACTTTTGGATGTAAAAATCTCAAAATTGCATGTCTATACATTATGCATTGTTTCTTAATAAAGAAGAAATGCAACATTATGAACTGTTTTTATTTGTCATACATTACATACAAGTTATCTAAGAACAAATAGTTGCAAAATAAATGAAGCAACGACGGTATTGTTTTTACTCTCAGCCATCTCTCTGTTCTACGTTACAGAGATACAGAGATACATCTCACTAATTGGCATGACGGTAAAATCTTACGGAACAGATGTATAAATAACACCTGTCGATATGTATTATTTTATTTATACTATAATAGTAGTTTATGCAACTGTCATATAATGAAGGGTATTAAAACACGAGTGTGAGTTTATGAAACGAGCGCAGCGAGTTTCATAATAGTAACGAGTGTTTTAATACCCGTGTTATATGCAGTTGCATACACTACTTTATCTTCACTAATGCAATTAGTCAAACAACAAGAGTAAAAGCTGACAATAGTTTATTTATAATAATAAAATTGTTCAAATTTTGGATGGTACAATTTTGAAAGTTAATGTTAATTATCAACCAAACCAATCCATCCACCATCCAATAACCAATGAGAGCGCAGCTGCGCGCGCAGGGCCAATCAGGAGCGAGCGCGCGCTGTTCTTTTTTTATTCAATTGGCACAAGATCTTACCAAAGAGTTTTGTGTATGTAAGTTTAGTAGTTTCGACGAAGTTTTCACGTATAACCCAACTGTTTTCAAAAGCCAGCCTAATATCAAAATTTTATACAACTTGTATGAGGATTTTGACATAAGGCTCGCCAGGTTAATTGGTCGCGTTTTATTGATGTTATAATGAGATTTTACGATATCGATGTGGATATTATACCATCATGTGAAATTGCTTAAATTGAGTGTTTTGTTGTCTGCGCTATAACAGTAGTAATTATAAGTCAAGTATTGGAAACATAAGTAGAATGTTACAACATTAGTGTAGATAAATAATATTTAGCTACAGGTATTACTTAAGTGCTCCGCATACAAAGCAACCAGCTCGCACGTCTTTTTGTGTTCTGTTTGGTTTGTGGTAGGGCTTGCTTTTCTGAAGGGAAAAATTTTCATAACATCAATGTTTGTAGCATTGTTGTGTTCCGGCAGCTAGAGATGAGATGTGTGCGTTACCCCAGCGGAATGTCGAATTTCTTGGATTTAGAATAATGTGTGCCTCATCTCGTGTAATTGTGCCTTAAATCTCAAATTTGTGCGTCCTGTAGTTTTGAGATATTCGCGAAAAACGACAAGAAAAAAGTATCCAGGAAGATAGATTTTGGGGCGCTGTAAATGTACGTGTTAGTCTTAAAGGGGTTTGAGTAATCTTGTATGGAGGGGTAGGTTTTTTTTTAATCAATTCATTACCGACAAAATATTCTTCAACATAAAAATAAACGCAAAGTCTGAAACCTCATAGTTTGTGAAAAATTGCTCATATAAAATACAAAAATGTATGAAAAAAAAAATTTTGCTTATCGCGCCTCAATTTTATTTGAAAGAACTTGTCAAAACATAAAAAAAATACTATGACAACATTTCCCAGTATTGGGCAGTTTTTGAGATGTCGACTCTTGTTTGCTTTCCGTAAACTTTTTTGTGTAAATGTGGAATTGGAATTTCAGTATATTTTCATTCAGTTTTTAGGGAATCAAGATAGTTAGAAAAGAACAAAGAAGTGTTACAAGAGAGATATGGAGTGTTACAGATGTTACAACAGCTACATACTGATTTTTTTTTTAAAATAAGAAATAGCTCAAATCTGGCCATGATAGACTTACTCTGTTTAATGATTTTTTGCTTATTGGGATAAGATCTTTAACATGAAATATTTTTTTTGAAGCGACATCGCAAAAAAAGCCCCAAATTACTTATACCCCAAATGTGCGTCTTATAATTCCGAAGTTATTTAAAATTCCGCTGGGGTAACGTTTGGGGGTTTGCTGTATCTCGAGAACGGTGAGACGCAAAAATATGTTTTTTATACACAATGTTATGTAGTTGTGCGTAATTTGAACAAAAACAAAACTTGCAAAAATTCACTATTCTCGAGATATACATATATATTTCAAAGTGAAAGGATAATCGGTCCTAGCTCCATTAATACTAACCCTAGAGACTAACTTCTGATGGTGGTTTGTACGTCGTACCTTATGATACCCTACAAGGGTCTATTAAAATGTTATTAACCTACTGTAAGTCGTTAATGAATTAAGACACTAAGGTGACCGGACCGGACTTTAAGCTCGATGGCGCAGTGGTTAACGCGCCCGGTCTGCGAGTGCTGAGGTTAAGCAACTTTCGCAAAGGCCGGTTATCGGATGGGTGACCAAAAATTTGCATTAGCAGTCGTTAACAACCACCGCACTGGACCCGCGTGGTGGTGCATGGCCCGTACTCCCGATCCATCCATAGGGAAGGCTCGTGCCCCAGCAGTGGGGACATAAATGAGATGATGATGAAGGTGACCGGCCCATGACGTTTTTTTGGTCAATTACAATGTCATTACATGAGTTTGGTATGGACTAGCGATCTACCTATTAAGAAAATAATTAACAGGGTAACGTCACCCCAGCGGAATCTGTTTTTCGCGAATAACTCAAAACTACTGGACACACAAATTTGAGATTTTGGGCACGATTACACGAGATGAAAAACAAATTATTCTATATCAAGAATGCAAGAAATTCGCCAACATTCCGCTGGGGTTACGCACACCTTAACATCAAGTTAGATGAAGGCCAAATTCTTGCCCGTAAAATATAAAAAAAATAAAAATAAACTTTAGCTGAAGAAACTATCAACCATTTTAAAGTATTGTTAAAGGTTGCCAGTGTTTGTTAAAATGAGTATTCTTATATCTTTATTTTTATAAGGCAACATATTGAACTGTCAAAGTCAATTTTTGGATATATCCCTCTTCTTCTTCTTGTAACCCCGTTCAACACGCAATATACGCTGCTGCAATTTTCGTACAATTCTGCTGTTTTATTTGATCTCCATTGGAAGAATATCCTTGCAGGCTAACGCTGACCACCTGCGCTTCAATCTGCGCTACAGGTTATGGGCCCAGATTTTTATACTTATTTATATTCAAGGATCGCATATGCACGTGCCGACCGGCTAGCTGCCATCGCCACCGCCATTTACCCATTTGCCAGCCAGATAACCTAAAATTGTAAATCATGCCAAATAATCTTGATATAGATTTATCTAATGCACAACTGCTTAACGCAACAAACGAGAGGTTAGTTTCCAACAATGTTCAAATAGAAAAATTAGAGGGCGTGGCTAATTATTCGACATGGAAATTTGCAATGCGCATGGCGCTAACTATGGACGGTCTGTGGCAAGCCATTTTAGGAACTGAAACAGATACCAATAAGGATCAGAGGGCTCTTGCACGGCTATGCTTGACAATAAAGCCAGCTTTATATCAACACGTGTATAGTGTTAAAACAGCTAAAGAAGCGTGGGATAAATTAAGTGCAATATTTGAGGATAAAGGATTGCACCGTCGTGTTGTATTACTCAGACAACTACACAGGATGGATTTCTTGGAATTCAGGAGTATGACTGAATACATAAACACTATCATGACAACTGTTCAACAGTTAGCAGACATCGGCAGAAACATTGATGATGCCGAGGTAGCCGAGATTATGCTTGTGGGATTGCCACAGGAGTATGATGCTCTTGTGTCGGGTTTGGGAACCCTATGTCTTTCAAGCTCACTCTCAAGCGAAGTGGTACGCACCAGACTACTACAGGAGGAGTACCGTAGAAGTTCATCGCACACAAATGACTCAAATACAGCTTTAGCTGTGAATTCTAAGAAGAATATTATTTGTCATTTTTGTAAGAAGCCTGGTCACATAAAGTCACAGTGTTATAAACTGAAGAACAAAAAGAACTCATTCAAAAAGAAGAATGAAGATCAAGAACAAACGTTGCTTGCTTCAGGTTTTGTGGCAACAGAAGACTGGATTGTGGATTCTGGATGCTCTTCGCATATGACCAACTTCAGAGATAAGTTGTGTAATTTAAGGGAAAATTACAGTAAGATTGCAATAGCAAATAATGAGAAACTTGTAAGTGAAAGTATTGGTGATATTAATTTAAAAATCTCAAATAGTGACTGGTTAGTCAAAAATGTAATGTATGTACCAAAATTGTCTGCGAACTTGTTGTCTGTGAGTAAAGTTGTTGAGCGAGGGATGACTGTTGTATTTAAGGAGGATGGTTGTTTCTTTTATAAAAAGTGTGAAATTAAGGGGGAACCGGTGTTGTTTGCTAAGTGTCACAAAGGCATATATAAATTAGAGAATCTAGCTAAGGTGTACTCTTCAGCACTCCTACATGAAGTGCAGGAGGCAGAGAGTGCAAGGTCTGCTGCATGCGTGTCTGAGGATGTGTGGCATTGTAGATTGGGGCACCTAAGTTTGAAAGGCCTGGAAACCTTAAATAAATGTGCTAATCGTGGTGTTATTTTTCAGAATACTAATAAAATTTCTCCATGTATAGCATGCATTGAGGGGAAGCAGGCTGCCAAGGCGTACCCAAAAGGTGTGGCTCGTCGAGCAACCCAGGTTTTGGAAATCGTGCACTCAGATGTGTGCGGGCCAATGCAGGACAGCAGCTGGAGTGGAGCTAGATATCTACTAATGTTTACTGATGATTTTTCCAGAAAATCTTTTGGATATTTATTAAAGACCAAAAATCAGGTAATGTCTTGTTTTATAAATTTCAAAAGACTTGTTGAGAAGCAAACTTGTTTCCATGTTAAATGTCTCAGAACAGATAATGGAGGTGAGTTCTGCAGTATCCAATTTAAGGAGTACTTAGCTCGTGAGGGGATTGTTCATCAAACGACAGTGCCATACTGTCCAGCTCAAAATGGAGTATCTGAACGTATGAATAGGGTAGTAATGGAAAAAGTAAGGTGCATGCTTAGGCAAGCAGGGCTTTGCAACCGTTTTTGGGGAGAGGCTGCAATGACAGCAATATATTTGAAAAATAGAAGCCCCACTGCAGCGTTAGCTGGCCAACTACCTGAGGAAGTGTGGACAGGACGCAGCGTCAGTCTCAAGCATCTTAAAGTATTTGGGTGTGTTGCCTATTACTTATTACCCAAACCCGCTCGGTCAAAGTTAGATGCCAAGTCAAGGTTATCTATTTTTGTAGGATACTGCGAAACATCTAAAGGTTATAGATTGATCGAACCATCTAATCCTAGGAGAATTATAATTGCAAGAAGTGTTGAGTTTTTAGAAAATAAATTTTATTTGGATTTCAGAAAAGTTTTATCTTATGACATTAATGATGATATTAATAATAATGAATTTAATTCTGAAATTGTATGCATTGACATGAATTATAATAATAAATTAAATGGCAATGAACTTAGTATAAGCAATGATGTTCATTCAGAAAGCCATGTCTTGGATTCTAGTCACAATGAAAATAGTAATGAATCTGATAGTTCAGTGAGGTCTATGCCTAATAATGTGTGTTGTAAAAATCTGAGTTCTCACAATGATTTAAACCCAGATCAGTCACATAGTGACGTTGATGAGTTTTTCTCTCCAATTTCAGTTAACTCGTTGTCTGGCGAGTCCGGCTCCAGCAGTGACACCAGTGTGGAATCTGCGCCTGACGCTGAAAGCAGTCCAGGGTATGAGCCTTCATCGGGAGAGGCGTCAACAAAGGGTGCGACTCGTCCGGAGGCTTCCGTGACCGTCCGCAGCAACCCTATTCGCAGTACGCGAGGTATTCCGCCGTTACGGTATGTGTGTGACTATGACACGTCTTTGTTGTCGTCAGAACATTTTGAATTATGTTCTGATTTTTGTGAGCCACAGACATATCGTGATGCAATGTCTTCGATGGATTGTTCTAAGTGGCAAATAGCCATGGATAAAGAGTATAACTCTATGTTAAATAATAATGTTTGGAGACTGGTAGACCGTCCATCAAATGCAAACATAATTAAATGTAAATGGATCTATAAAATAAAAAGCGATGAGTCAGGTAAACCAGATAAATGTAAGGCTAGGTTAGTAGCTCGTGGTTTTAGCCAACGGGAGGGTGTTGACTACAATGAAACATTCTCGCCCGTGGTTAGACACTCTACCTTGAGAATATTATTCGCCTTGGCCAACCAACATAACCTTGATATTGAACATATAGATGTAAGTACAGCCTTTTTGAACGGTGACCTCAATGAATGTATATATATGGAGCAGCCAGAGGGTTACATAAGAGATGAAAGTAAAGTATGCATTTTGAATAAAAGTATTTATGGATTAAAGCAAGCGGGACGCATGTGGAATGAAAAGGTAAATGAGTTTCTGGAATCACATGATTTTAAAAGGAGTAAGTGTGAGCCATGTGTTTATATTAAAATAAATGAAAGTGAGTATACAATTTTGGCACTATATGTAGATGATTTCTATGTTTTTACTAATCGTAAAGATAGGTCATTTTATAAATTACTGAAAAAGGAATTTGATGTACAGCATTTAGGTTTGTTAAAATGTTGTTTAGGTATAAATGTGACAAGAACTAAAGATACCTTAATTTTAGATCAGTCTAATTATATAAAGAAAATTTTAAATCGTTTTGGATTGTCACATTGTAAACCCGTGTCCACACCAATGGCTCTCAATAGTAAATTAAATTGTGATTCTGATGTTTGTATTGACGATGATATCTATCAGTATAGACAGCTCATAGGTTCACTAATGTATCTCGCAGTTTGCACAAGGCCGGACATAGCTTATACCTGCAGTCAGTTAAGTCAGTTTGTGACCAAGTTTGACAAAAGCCATTGGATAGCGGCGAAACGCGTTCTTCGCTATCTTGCTGGTACTGTAAATCATGGATTGCATTTCAGTAAAAGTGATACTTTAAATGTCGTGGCCTATGCAGACGCTGATTGGGCGAACGATCCTTCAGATCGTAAGTCATATACAGGTTTCCTAGTTAAGTTAGGAAACAATACTGTTAGCTGGGAGGCTAGGAAGCAGCGCAGCGTCGCACTGTCGAGCACCGAGGCCGAATATATGGCAGTGACAGACGCTTGCAAAGAATTATGTTTCATTAAAAAATTTATGTGGGAAATAAATGAGACGCAAGTTGATATGATTGTGTATAACGATAATCAGAGCGCACAGAAATTGTTACAATCAAGGGAATTTTCTCATAAAAGAACCAAACATATCGATTTGCGATATCACTTTATTAAAGATCTAATTCAGAAACATTACTTAAGTGTAAGATACCTGCCTACCCAGAATATGCCTGCAGATATACTTACTAAACCTCTGCCATTGGAAAAGCATTGTAATTTTGTCAATGATATGAATGTTAAACATTTTAAATATGTTTGAGAATTGCATTGTGTTGCATTTTGTTTTTTTTTGATATGTTGTTTGATATGTCTGTGTTTTTGTATAGGTACCTGTTGCATTTTGGATTGTTTGTATTGTAACTGAATTGATGTGCATTTTTGGTATGTAATTGGTATTAAAAGATTATTAAGAATAAGGGGAAGTGTTAAAATGAGTATTCTTATATCTTTATTTTTATAAGGCAACATATTGAACTGTCAAAGTCAATTTTTGGATATATCCCTCTTCTTGTAACCCCGTTCAACACGCAATATACGCTGCTGCAATTTTCGTACAATTCTGCTGTTTTATTTGATCTCCATTGGAAGAATATCCTTGCAGGCTAACGCTGACCACCTGCGCTTCAATCTGCGCTACAGAAACCTTTGTATTTTTGTACGTATGTATGTTTGCAACAAATAAACTCGAAAACTACTGGACCGATTTAAAAAAAATCTTTCACCATTAGAATGTTACATTAGCGCTGAGTGACATAGGCTATATTAAATAAAAATAAAATACTGAAAACGACAATTTAATTTTCCAATACAAAATTATTTGTTTGTTTTGTTGTCATGGAAACCAATTTATATTTAACTCAATAATGGAAACTGTCGAGGGTTCTTGGCGGGAAAGTGAAGAGTCATGTCTGCGGTTTTGTTTTATTTTCTAAAATTTGTGTTATGTCGAATATTAATGTGAAATAATGGTGGATTATTAACCGTTAAGTGTTCGTGAGTGTGCATGAGTGTTGGCAAATGAAACAAAACAGTGCAACGTCACTTTTCAAATTCTCTCAAGAAGTCCGCCCGAGGACTTAGTAAAGCCCCACATCTTTACTGAGATACTCGAGGGGTTGGGTGGTATATCATTTCTCATTTCTATTATCATTCATTATCATCAAACAGAAAAGAAATAATGCTAATTTATGTATTACTTGTTAGAAAATTACTTTGACACTGGCTAAATGTGCTAATCGCACGAAGCCATCAACAAAATGAAAAAAAAAAAAAAAAATGGAAACTGTCAAAGCGGAACGAATTCCGCCGTGTCATAAACACTACTACCATTTCGATTATTTAATTATTTAATAATTATTAATAAATTTTAAAAGGGTACAAGAAATTAATTTTACTTTTTTAATAAAATGAGACAGTGTAACTTGATAGTCAATAAATGAGAGAATTATTGCGACATTGGAGCATCTCTCTTGCCGTGTGATATGAATGATGATTGAATTAAATTGAAATGAATGTCGTTCCCGCCTTAATAACATATAGGCTATAACTATGTTGGAAATCGCATAC